>CABFWB010002337.1:0-112857 GCA_902151455.1 Timema bartmani
AATCAGCCCTTTCTAGGATGACCTAGATTGACGTTTCTGTCAATTTGGATATTCCTAGTCGGGCAACAGCCTCACGGCGTATTTATTGAACAGTAATAGTATTAGTTAAACTAGTGTGGTATTGGCATTAAGTCCTCGCTTCATGACCCGATGTTCGTGTGTTCAAACTTATCTGAGGTCAAAAGATTTTTACTTGAGCGATAAAAAGTTTTGGCACAAATTCCTTTTGACGGGAAATAAAGCCGTCGAGCTTCATGTCGATTGTGGCATGTAAAAGGACACTAAAAGTTTTATTAAAATATCTCTTACGTCAAAATGTTTAGTGCTCGCTCATGGAATTTCAGTGTGGAAGGAAACGGGGAACGACCACACTTTTAAAAATCCCCTTGTACTTTAGATCACTACCAGATTGTGCAGGCAACACTAACCGCATGAAGGGATGATTGCATACCTAGCTCAGGAAGGATAGTAATCACATAAAACCAACTTTCAGGTTGTTGTCTAATATAGAAAAAGAGACTGGTCTATAGTAATGGCTACATTGTAAGAATGTCCGTGGGCTGAAATCTGAAGACTATAATAAATAAAGTATTAATAATAATAATAATAATAATAATATCACCGCGGCTTACTAGCTGCTTGGGTTGTACGCAAAATAAATAAACAAATGAAATTTGATGGTTTTTGAAGTTTGTTAACTAAAGACTCAAGCAAAATGAAACCCCCTTTAGAGGACTTGTGATCTAACGCGCTACTCTCGCAGTAGACTAGACTGCTGATGACGGGTAGATCAATTTTCAAATCTCAGTCGGGTGTACTAAGGGTGGTTTTTACAAAAAAATATTTTTTCACGCTTCTACGCAAATGCAGATACACTTCTATCAATAAAACCTCTCTAAACCCAAATCTATTAGCGTAATTAGCAATCAAGCGTATAGCTCGAACGGGTAGTAAGAAGTGGTTATAATAAAATTATAAATTTTTTCGGGTATACCAGATAAGATAGCTTAGCTGAGTCGGTGGCTAGTCTGCCTACTTAGCTAATAATACAGGTTTCAATACCCAATACGTCCGGAACATGTTGTTGGATAAATAATATTTTTTATTCATACGGTGAGGAATTTACCATTTGAAGACTGGGTGTTGTCTGTTCCATATTCAATTTTTTTTATTATAGGCAATATTTATTTTTTCTTTAAATCTCAACTTTTGAATAAATTAAAGAAGATAAGATGCTTACATAATGTAATTGTGTTTCTAGCTTAATCTTATTTTAATTTGTGGCTTTTTATAATATTATTAAATGCTCACGTGAGTAAATAATGCAAATATATATATTAATTAATGTTGTATACATACCTGAGAAGCAACATATCCAAATTAGCCACGATCTACATATTGACATATTTGTAATAATGAACCTTTTGTTTTGTCTTAAACAAACTGAGGCTTTAACAACTTGTAGATCACTGACATAATAACTGCAAAATAATATATAAATACTGGTTTTAAATTTAAAACTATTATATTTTACTAGCAATCCAAGCCGATAGTGTATTTTGTCATAGTGTACTGTGTGCAATAAAACAAAATTTTATGAAAGTGTTTACCAGGAAATTCATCTTATTCAACTAAATTTGTCACAAAATTATTCACTATTACAAGTGTTTGTTAGTAATATTACTGTCAGTAATTGAAATAGTTTTTTCTTCTTCTAAGTATTAATCCAATTATAGATTAAGTTCTCAGTAAAATGTATCGAATATAATATTGGGTAGTTAATACGGATATAATCACAATATTTCAAACTTTAAATTACTAAGAATCATACATACACACACACACATATATATATATATATACAGTAAATTATACACGTACATAATCACGCCATTTCCTTAAGGAATAGCCAAAAACCTGTGCATATAACTAATAAAACAACTCCGTACTTAATGCATCCTTACCGAATTTTTCCACACTTACCTATCCTTGCATACTCCATTCGCTTCAACATCATCCATACACCGAGTAATCGATGCTCTTTTATTCTTAAAACACTTAATGTTTATATTTTTCATACATTCGTCTAGAACATTTAGCCACTTATGACATGGCCTACCCTTATATTTTGCTTCAGACACTCTACCTTCATAAATCCCTTAATCACTCAATCCACACTCATCCCCTCAACATGCCCAAACCAACGTTAGACACTTCATTACCATTTCCTACTGGATTCCCTTTAGAACCGCACTCAGTCAGCATCCGTTGATTACTGACTCTGTCCATAAGTTTTCCCAGATACAATTCTTATATATATCATTATAAACGCATTCACCTCGCTCTTTTGTTTCTCCTGACAAATTTTTTTTTTTTTGAAAATAATCAAAACTTTTAAGGAATATATATATTTTAAAACAATATTAATTCCATTGCCAGAAGGTATTTAATTTAAGTCACGCCCGAAATTGTCACTGAGTGGCTACCGGTGTTTTAATCACAGTGTACTTGTTTTAATTAGATCTGGGGTTTGTTATATATATATATACACGCACGTATATTTCCGGTGCACAGATATTGATCTCCCACATGTTATATTATTGGCACTCACCGTTTTTTCCTGTCCAGTTCTTCTTAACTCCCTCCCACAATATTGACATTAGAGCTCACATCCATATAACACCATGTGGTCATTAAATCTCTCCCCGTGTTATATTATGTATCATCTCAACCCCATGTAAAATTATTTAGTTATAAGAGCTCCCCCTCCATACTTACTCTTTCATGCAACATCAAGTAGACATAAGATCTCCTCACCTCTCAACATTGCTATGTGGTTTATGCACGACTCCCCTCCTATGTTTTAATGAGAGCATATTCAAAATCCATGTGTTTTGAATAAAATTAATTTAATAAAACACAATAACGTTTGTAAATACAGTATCTGTAGCTATGTCGTGTTTATTTAAACTATCTATATAAACTGATAGTTAGTAGTACAGTAGTATACTAACCTGAGAAATGCAGCAAGAAATATTTTGAAATATTTTGATTATTTGGGGAGTTTTATGTTACGGTTATTTTCATTTGAGAAACAGGACAGTTAGTTAAATTACAAGACTGTCCCAGCCTACTTGTGCCACATTCCAATTTGTGTTATAGGTTCATTCCACAGTTCACCTAAATTTAGAAGTTAGGATGATTCTGGAAGTTTTCGAAAACTTCTATAAGATGCCAGAGCTAATTTTTGTGTTGTTATTATTATTATTATTAATATTATTATTTTTATTACTTGTTAATTTCAAAGCTAACAATTTTTTTCAGAATCGACTTGTAAGATGAGTATAAAGATAATTTAGATATAATTTACTTTCACATATTCATGCAAAAAATTCAATTAAATTCTATCAATTTTATTAGATCATAATAATATCTACAAATTACAATCTTAATATAGTAATGTGAGTTTGTCTGGAGAAACACAAGAGCACGATGAATGCGGCTGGAATGAGAGATCCAAGAAATGTATATAGAGAAACACTTGTATGGATAGAGTTAATAATGAATGGGTGCTGAAGGAGTGCGGTTCTAAAGGGAATCCAGTAGGAAATGGTAATGAAGTGTCTAACGTTGGTTTGGGCCTGTTGAGAGGATGAGTGTGAATCGAGTGATGGAGTTTATGAAGGTAGAGTGTCTGAAGCAAAATATAGGGGTAGGCCATGTTATACATGGCTAAATGTTGTGAGTGTATGTGTGAAAAGAGAAAAATTAAGAGTTTTAGTAATAAAATAGCATGTATGAATCAGTGTATGGATGTTGTTGAAGATAGGGGGTTATTCAAGGAGAGGGAAGTGTCGAGAATAGGAGTATGGAATAAGTTTTTTACCAATTCCGTAAGAGAATGACGTGATTAAACATTTATATAAGTATATAATAACTTAAAATGTCATCAATATTTAGTGCAAAAAAATAATTAAAAATAGTTCAATTGTCCATTCGTAATGATATCAAAGTAAACGAAGAATTTACCAGTTACTAGGAACATTTTTATTGGTCGTAATACATTATAAGTAGTTGAGTCTGCTGCATCATAGATAATTGAGACGCGTTGCGGACGTTTAAGATACACCATTATTTAAGAATATGTTTAGTAATTGTATTATATATTTGTTGAAAGAACGTGGGTGATAATTACTTGCAAATTTCTGACTAGTTAAAAAATGTAAACGCTGAGTACAAAAATTAAAAAAACGCTTCAAGTGAAAATTCATCCTCAAGCTTATTAGATTAAATCAAAATGTTAAACATAGAAACAGCGTTTCTCTATCAATTATAGTTACATTTTAATAAGGTCACTACATAAGATATTAAGATATTGTTGGATTGTTTTATAGGGTGTTTTGTAGGCTAACACATTTTTTAAAAGCTTAAAATTTAATCTTTACAATTGGTCAGAGCTTTCATCACATTTTGTTGAGGACAATATTTAAAAATATTAAACCATTTCATAAATACTTCAGGATTTCTATACGTGTTTATTGCTTTTTAGTGATTTCTCTTAAAGAACCCTTAGCAATGATAAATTAGGAATTTTTTTTTTTAACAATTGCCATCCCCAAGTGATTTGGGGGGTTTAGATGGTTAAAATTTATGAAAAAATAGGATAAACACTTTGAAACACTATACTTCTTTATAAGCTTTCATAAATATTTTTCAATATAAAATAATATGGTAAAGCGAGTTGGACTTCAAATACAAGACTAATATATACCTTAAGTGGTAATCTGTAAACAATGTTTGTTCCATGGGTGATAATCATTGTTGCTCTGAATGTATAGGTTGGGTATAGGAAACTTAGTTTCAGCTTAGTCATTAAAAAACAATTGTGAGATAATTTAGTGACTACCACACTGACATATTGCTACCTTTATTACACGGTTGTATAACCATGTAGTGAATAAAATAATTTAATTGCCTTCTTCATCATACAGTTGTCTAACAATGTAGTGGACAGAACACTTTAATAGCCTAATTCATTACACAATTGTATTACATTACAGTGAAAAGAATACCTTAACTGGTCTATTCATTACAAATTTTTGTAGTACTTTACTGAACATAAATTTTAACTGGTCTATTCATCACACAATTGTTAAACAATTTATTACATATAACACTTTTACTTTTCACTGTTTCATAATATTTTATGTATTTTATGTATTTTTATATTTGTTTTTTTATAATTTTAGAGGTAAATTAAACATAAACAGATGAATTTTCCGTTTACACTGAGCGTTGGTAATCTTACTTTAATAGTTAATTTTAATGCGCAATTTATAATATAGGACCATTCTGTAATCGGTCAAGGTACGTTTTCTACTTCTCAGCGTTAACGGTGGGTCCGTCCTTGGTCAACATCTTAAAATTATTTACAGCAGTAAAACTTTAGTGTTCTGTACAAATGGGGAAGGTCTTTACTGATAAATTGTCTCACAATTTTTAAACATCCATTTGCAATGGTTTGAAATTTTACATAATTTGCTCTTTAACTGTTTCTTGCGGTAGAATAAAAAGTGTTAGGTCTCTTGTACTACACATTTATGTTTTGCAAACTCTAAAATATTTATATTTTTCATTTTAATAATTATGGTACTAAAACAACATATTACAATCAAAAAATGTATTTTCACTGGCGCGTCAAAGTATAAAATAAATACTATATATTTCTTTCTTGATTAAATGTTTTTATGTTTATGAATCTAAATAAGATTTCTTCTCACTCTAAATCGATACTTTTATGAACCTTTCAAATAAGTATCTATCCATTTCTTGTAAGAGATAACTTTGGTGTGTACGTTTGGTCCTAACAACGTATAACAATCATCGTCATAAATTCCAATCATTACACCAATTATTTGTCCCTTATATATTACAGGACCACCTGAATCACCCTTGAAAACATATAAACAACATAAACATTAATAAACGCCATAATTTCAATAATTTATTTAAATATTAAAAAATGAACGGTTTTTATTAATACATTTTTACTTTCTAATATCAAGAGAAATTATTGTAGTTTTGTTGAAAATTGAGCTCAAGTTTATGATGGACCTTTGCGTTTTAAGTAAACTCGAACCAACGTCTGTCTGTATATTAATGTTCTACACTTTGTGTTTTTTTTTATTTGATCCTGACCCTAAAATAAATAATATTTTACGGACAAGTGATTTTATATTTTTAATTCCAAATTTTACAAAAATGACTTTAATGATTTTGTTTAAAATGCTTGTATAGAATTTGTTTGACATTTCAAATAACATATATTTTATTGATTTTTGGGTAAAAATTCTTTGAAGGCTGGACTTTGTGTAGGAAATCTACAAATATTCAAAGAATTTAGAAAAAACATTAAATGATTCTGTTCAATATATGTATGTATATTTATTGAAATCATTTGTTATGAATAATATGGAATACTTGTTTTGTGGGTAAAACTCGTTATTGGGTAGTGTACCTATAAAGATTGATCTTCCAAAAAATTGAAAAATCTCAAACAAAACTCTAATGATTTGGTACCAAATGGGCGTCTTGTTGGTGTTTGACATGACAAATTTCAATGTATACCTATTTTTTTTTGATTAAAATTTCGTTTTAAGGGTAGTTTACAAATGACTAATTTTTCAAAAATTTTGAGATATTTTAAATACATCCAAACAACCTTTTCACAATCAAACTTGTATCAATTTATAACACTTCCTTTATATAAATTTACTTGTTTAACAATACTTACAGCACAGGCACCAGAAGATTTTCCCTTATGGCTTGTACAAATATTGCTTCTTGTTAAATCTTCGTAATACTTGTCACATTCTTTATGGGAAATAATTTCATGTTCAGTTTTTTGTAGAATTTCATGTGAAGCGGTCTTATTTGTTTCATAAGCAAACAAATAAATATAATTATTATTAGTAATGATTTTAGTGTACTTATTATTAATAAAAAAAGAATAAACAAGGTAAATTAAATTGGTCATCTACCAATCAAGAATAAATTTACGCTAATATGTGCATACACCATCAATCATATTTATATAAATAGGATGCACAATTCAGTGTCTAAAGCAATATAGTCTTAGTCATTTAAATAACATGACATAGTATACATTACAACAAAAATTTCCACATCCAGTATTACTTACTTACTTACTAAATGCCATTAGGAACTCGAAAGCTCAGTGCCAAACTTACAAAAGTACGCCACCTAACCCTATTTGGAGCTAGTTCTATCCAGTCCCCTTCATTAAACCTTATACCTATCTTGAACTAGTTATATCCAGTATTCTTCATTACACCTTATCTCTAACTTAAGCTAAATTATACACAGTCCACCTCATTACATCGTAGTTATAATTTGAGCTAGCTGTATATAGACCACCTAATTATACCCTGATCATTATCTTCAGCTAGATCTATCAGTATACCTCATTTGATTCTCTCCATAATTTTTGCAAGTTTTATACAGTTTGTTAATCAAACGATATATCTATATTAAGCTAGCTCATTGCAGTGCAACTCTTTCCACCCTAACCCTATCTTCAACTATCTCCATCCAATCCACCTCATTACACCATATCCCTATCTTGAGCTAGTTCTATCCAAACCCCCTCATTACACCCTATTTCTTTCAGGTCCACTTTAATATTATTCTCCTATCTTCCTAAAAGTATCTTCCCATTAGGTCTACTTATATCAAGCATAAATAAATTAATATATTATTTATTATTTCTAATTCGACTTTTTATTTACACTTTATACTATATGATAAGTCAATATTTAATAGGTTCAGCACCTTTAAAAGAACCAAAGTAAGAGTTTAATTTGCAGAGCTATAGCTTAAAACCTTTTGCCTGTTGGGGATATATGGGTGAACAAGACGGCCTGGAATTATTCCTACTTGGTTAACTATCATAATTCATACGCCAAGCAACATATACTATACTTGACATAGTATTCGTAAACCACCTCAATTGAAGAATTCTAGTATCTCGCCATACTTACTATGTTAATGTGTATTCTTCCCCAGCCAGCCAACGTTACTTCGCCTTTACTGGGAACATTTGACTTTGGAGCGATTGGAATTGCTTTCACTGTATCGCTGAAACTGAACTCCTCTTTTATCAAGAGGAAAAAACAACAAGAATTTAGTCAAGTTTAAAGTTATTTCTGGCCTATATTTATATTACCCGCTTCTTTAAGGCAGAGTTTTTAAACTTTTGGGTCATGGAAACATTTTTTTAGCCCACTGGCTCATGGAAATTGTAACATTTTTTCGTGAGAAAAAATTACTATTACTGATATATGCGGAGTGGGGGCTAAACAATTTTGACCATTAGTAACTTAGGAATCAACACTATATTTGAAAAGTAAATATTCACTAGCTAAAAAACCCAATCTAAGTAATACACTTTATCCCTTTTTGAAGATAGTGTCACTCAGGTGAGCTCCGCTGGACATCATAAAAACCTAAGAACTTTCCTCATCAAGTATTGTGTAGATTTTTCGCCCCCTCATCTCTGCATGTGATACAAAATCAACCAAATAAAATAAATACATGTTTTCTTTACGTATTTTACTTTATTTTAGACTATTTTTGCAATTTACGTAAATAAAGTTATGAAGCTTTATTACCAGACGTGTCCTTTTAACGGGAAAATGACTTCTCTAGTGGACAAGACAAATAGTGCTTCCTCCTTATATGAAACAACAGAGAACAAGCTTAGCGAGAAATCCTATTCCTTATTGTGAGTTTAAGTTTTTGAAGGAAATAATAAGAATATTTTAGTATATATTCAATTCTAATATTGTCGGTACAGAATTGAGAGCCAACAAGAGAAAGAAACTTTGGCCCTTCTACTTTAATATGTTGATGACCTCTGGTCTAAGGCGTTATTCTCACAAAAGACTAGACTACCAATTATATGAGGATCGTGGTTTGAATCTTGGTCGAATGTACTGAGGCTTGTTTTTTACGAAATAAATATTAGCTCTCCCTCCATCCTTCCACGCTAATTCGACTACGGTACCCTCAAATTCAACCTTACTCATCCTGTTCCTATTAGCGTAGCTGGTCTATAAGCATACAAACTGAATGTTTAGTAAAACGTGTAGCTAAAAAAATTAAAAAATAAATGATAAATAATTACCTCTCCTCCCCAACAGTACAATATAGAAGGTTTTTAATTAATTAGGAACAATATAGATAAGACTAAAGGAAATGGTTTTGTAAAGTCAATAAAACAACTTATATAATATGTGATCAATCGTGAAGCCATATGTACTGTGGGTGTAACTTTTGGTAGCTAGGCTCAATACATTTATTCAAAAATATTACTTTAGTAACTTGCTATAAATGTAAACCTATACAATCAGTGGACAAAATGTCAGGTTTCCTCAGTCTGATTTATAAATGAAAGCGTCGTAGTGTTTTGAATCCCGTCCTTAAGTGTAGAGGATAGGATAATTTGTTTACCTATTTATACGAACATGTGGGTACAGTTATTATATTTACACCTTCCTTAATCCTACCATTTTGAAGTCATTGAAATACATATAGCCTTAATGGACACTAAACCGTACCGGAAAAATAAAATGACCCCAGAATAAGAGATTGGATTCTGTAAAACGTATCTCATTAACATCGTTTTACAATATCTCTGACTTGTAGTAAATTGATCATCACGTGAGGGCGGTTGGGGCCATAGTTTAGTTTAATATTAGCCTCATTATTACCAATCATCTCTAAATTCATGAAGGAATACCATTTGAATTACATTAATTTACATTGACGTGATAATAGGCATCAATAATAAAAAAGATTTAGAAATATTTATAATTTAACTCACCTTCAATATACCTATATATTTTCTCCCGAATAAATCATATTTTGGGTGTCGAAAAAGGCCATCAGCGTCGTATATTAGACCACCATGGTTCCACTCGGTAGATCCTACTCGAACGTAAATTTCATTACTTTCAAGTTTATGCTTTTCTTCACCACCTCTTTATTAAAAAAAAATCATGCTTTATATTTAAAATAATTATATTAATGTGATTTTGGATTAAGTTATCCTGGAAAGAATGGGACTATGGGTAGTACATGAAATATTGATGAAGTGTGGCTGAGATGAAATGGTCATGTAATGAAGGGGTTGGCGTACACGAGATAGTAGAAGAATCAATGGTGAGGTGGTATGATCATGTAATGAGACTGTTAGTGTATATGAGGTAGTAGAAGAAGCAAGGCTTAGGTGGTATGAACATGTGGTGAGGAGGTTTGAATAAATTATATGGTAGTTGAAGAAAGACTGAGATCATACGATCATATAATGAGGAAGGAGATGGAGAGAATGCCAAGTAAAATGTTGTAAATAATGTATGTAGAAAAATAACTCCGAAGGGAGCCAAGAAAGTGATGGGAGGAGCAGGTAACAAAGTGTGCAAGGAGAGGAGGATAATCGAAACAATAAATGGAGGAGGAAAGGGGTAAGGATAGAGGAATATGGATACATTTTATTAAATTGACCCCGCCACAGAATAGAAATGGATGTTGTTGAGGATGATGCTGTTGGTGTAAATGACTACCATATTTAAATTTTATATTCGAATGATAGATAGCATTAAATAAAATAATGTTTAAAAAATACTCTTTAAATTGATAAATGACACCTAAACATGAGAGTTGAACATGAGACCATTGGAACAGTACGCCATTGTTCTTACAAAAGGACTATCCGTGAGTTGTCCTGTGCTTATAGTCTTTCTTCACACTGATTTTACGACAGAATCTGTTGTACTGACTGATGAAGCTCTATAGGTTTGCTTTTCATGGCAGCTAATCACACAAAAAGGATCAACATTATTAATGAGAAAAGATCTTAAATGTCTCATCAGAGAAGGGAACATAGTCTAAACAGTAAATTCAGTCGAATGTTTGTGAAACCATCATCGTTATCAACATTTGTTTCCAACCTGTGGCTGGATAAATTTAGTAAAATTGACTCACTTCCTTTAGCCTTCTATCATTCTTCCTCCTTCATTCATTTCCATTCTGTTCCTCTCACTTGCACATTTTCGGTTATCTGCCCCTCTCATCTCTATATTGATCCGCTTGGTGGACCTTTGCCTAGAAACTTCAGGTCTATCATTTCCTTTGTTATCCTGTACTTCGCTATAATCATTAACGTGAAATCACTATAACACCAAAAATGTTATTAAATGATAAACAAACAAGGGCTACTATAAATATAATAAATATAACATATCTTAAGTCTTAACATTAAATGGTTATATGAATCACTGTAATTATTTACTATTGAGTCTAAAATTTAGATAGATCATTGTTGTATAAACATATCTTCTAAGAGGTTTAAGGAAAAATAACAATTTTTGAGAGACTTACTTATATACAATTATTCTATGGCAATGGAGAACTATTACATTAAAACTTAGGTATTATATCTTTAAAACTAAAGCTCACAAAATTGTATTAATATATTTGCTAATATTTCAGAAACTGTTGGTTTTATAAAAATATATTTTATATAAAAGTTTTTTTCTTTTTGGTAGTACTACAATTTTGCATGATAAGTTATTTAGTATCTCAAATATCTGCGGAAATAGGGAAATTTCATCTTCTCCAAAGTACCCTAAAAGCATTTTCATGGGAAAATTAAAATAGCCATTTTATTTATAATCTTAATAAACGCCTAGATACGAATTTTAATCAAAATTGTTAGAATCGATTTTGAGGAAATAGATTTTTTTTCTCTTTTCACCCTTTAAAAAACTACTCTTAATTTTAAGTTTAAACAGACACGCAGATAAACGGCATCGTAAAGACCATTTTTTAGGGTTCGGGCGGTCATAAGACGTCGACATCCATCAACATTTCACGTTAGATTTTTTTTACGGTCGTAATACTTTACCTTTAGTGTTCGAAAAGTTAAGAAATATATATATTTGCGTATAGCTTGAAAGTTATTGGTTTTATAAAAATATGTTTAGAACAAAATATTTGTGTTATAAATAGCTCTAAATATTTGTGATAAGTAATTTCATATCTCAAATAGTTTCGGAGATATGTTAATAAATGGGATTTTACGCATCAGACCGGAGCCCTTAAAGTCATTTTGCCAAAATATTTAGAGTATCTATTTTGTTTGAAATATTCATACATGCTTAGTATTGAAATTTAATCAAAATCGTTAGAGCAGAGTTTGATAAATCAATCTTTTTCTTTTTTTGCCCTTCAGTAAACTACCCATAATTTTAGGGTTAGATATATAATTCCAAAAACCCCTTGGGGCAACCCTATGAAAAACCTAGATACCAAGTTTTAAACCTATCGGTAAAATAGTTTAGTCTCTAGTTAGAGGTACAGACAGACGGAAATTCAAAAACAACTTTTTCTGATCTAGGGGGGGGGGGGGGAGGGGGGAAGGGGGGGNGGGGAAGAGGGGGTTCATGAAATATCGAGATTCATCAAAATCTCGAGTTCTATATTTTTGACGATCACAATTCTTTCTCTACCTGTAAGATAGCAAGAAAGTAAAAATTCTATACTAAATTATAGTGTTACAATGCATAGCATTTTAATTTTCACCCTTATCTTCATAACTTTTGTTTTATTTATTATACTTCTACCATGTAATTAAACACATATTATGCTTTGTATTTCTCATATTTAATTAACTTTTTATCTCAAAATATCCATCCTTGTATAATCTTCACAAACCATAATAAAACAATTTTGAAACTATAGGCTGTTTTTAATTTATATCATTATTTAAAATAGGAATATATAGTCTAATATTGTTATTGAAATATTTAATTAACTTTTGATTCTTTTACCTTTAATAAATTCGGTATTGTTACAGTTACCAACTGATTTTATCATAAAATCCCTAGGGCTATTTGACGAAAAGTTGTTTATATAAGATATCAAGTACTTTCACATGTAATATTAAAGTTTTTTCCTATATTACTAATCATAATTATCTCCTTACTAAAATTAATAATTAATATTACTAAAACTACGAGATAATTGATAACATCAAGGCGGGAGACAGTTATAGAAGTATGAAGAATATGGCCGAAGACAGAACAGCGTGGAGGGCCGTTACGTGATTACCTACTGTTAGGAAGTTAACTAATAAGAAAATAAAAATAAAATTATTTAAAACTTACCGACATTCCTCGAAACAATGCGCTGCAGTAAGGATGTGTGCCTTACTAAATATAGATCCTCCACAAAAATGTTTGTCATTACGTTTGTAAATCAGGGCAGCCTAAAATATTTTAATTTCACCTTTAATTTTTTATCTTCAATTATACGGAGTGCATGAGATAAAAGAGCAAGCAAGACTTAGATGGTATGTGCTTGAAATAAAGATGGAAAAATACAGTAAGAGAGGCCAATAAAAGTTGGAAGGAGCAGATAACATAAAGTGCTTAGTGAGAGGAAAAGATGGATGAAAATTATCTATATGCTGTAAAAAGTTGATGATGATGATGATCTTCTAAAAAACATAATTTTTAACTAAATGATAAAAATTTATACTTATTTGTTTAAATAATATATTATGAGATATTAACTGGCAATAATTGAGCACAATATATAATTAATATTTGTAAGTAAATATTATTACTAAAAATACTTTTGTTGTAACTTCTAGCTGTACAGTCTGAATTAAAAAATCGAAACCTTGAATTACTTTTAGAAAAAAAATAATGAAAGTTGATTCGGGGGATTAGGGTTGATGTTTATGAATGAATTTCTGATTAAAAAATAGACACATATAAATTGAAAATTAACTTACCATAAAGGGGAAATCTTTTATATCTGCGTTTTGACCGCCGGCAATTCTGGGAAGTTTCTGACATGTAATAGATTTATACAAACCTGTAAAATAGAACTATTAAAATTATTGTTTTCTTTTTACACATTAGCACCAATCAATATTATTGTTGGGGCTGTTATCACGTGAGTCAAAACGTCAAAACGTCAAAACTATCAATATACATTAAGATTTGTCTAATCTGACATCGGTTAATTTGAACATATCATGATTCCCCATGAAATTTCTATTTAAATCAACGAACAAAACCATCCATTTGGAAATATTTCATAATGGTTCTCATTTCAAACGTAACTTAGCGATCTCTACTAAACCACCCCATATGGTGAGAATGTCAAATAAAATTGACACATAATTAAAGAGAAATGGAGGAATTGTCCGCTGCAGACGAGAAGGATATGATAACTTGGCTTTCATCAAATATGATTTACGTTAACGATGTAAATCTTTACAATTGTTTGTTTTTTGTGTTTGAAAAAATGTTGCTGAATGAATATACTATATTTTGAGATTATTTATTAATTTTGCACAAGATGCCTGGATACTAATGAAAATGGAAAATTCAAATTTTGTAAATTTAGAATTTTTTTAGACATGAATTCTAGTAAAAAAAAATTATACTCTAATCTTCTGCCAAGGACTTTGATTCTCTATTTAATGTGGAAGGAATTCCAATTTTTCGAAAATAGCTCTAACAATTTTGTTTAAAATGAATATTTAAGATTTGTTTGACATGATTGGCAACAGACTTCAGTAAAGGTTAGTTTACTGATGTGAAATGTTATCTCTCAATCAAATTTATCTACATTTATTCTTAATTTCTAATTCATGATAGTGTTGATAAACCAAACATTTTGTAGAACGCCGTAAAAAAAAAAGATTAAGATAATTTTACTTGCTAATATATTCGTATGTCACATTAATAAATTACCATATAACTTTGCCTCGCCTGCAAAATACCAAACCAAAATTTTTGGAGTGATTAAAAGGCAAGTAATAGACTCAGTTTTAAGTGAGGAATTCTAGAAGAATATTCTGCTTGCACATTATGTGCTTTTTTTTGCCTTAAGTTTCTATTCTAATCCCTGATTTCCATATTTTTAATGCCTAGTTGCCAGACTTTTAAAAAAATCTGGTGCCTAAGAATCCACCCTTAGGGCCAGTTTCATAGTCAGATTTAGTACGCCTCAAGTGCGGCGCTATACTAAATACAAGACGTCACCTACCTGAAATTGAATGGAATGGGCCAGTTTCATATGCGAAACTGGCCCATTCCATTTTGGTTTAGGTAGGTGTCGTCCTGTATTTAGTATCGACTCGCACTTTAGGCGTACTAAATCTGACTATGAAACTGGCCCTAAATATATAAATGCATTTTGATGTTATTTATTGAACAGTACTAGTATTATTTCAAGCAGGATGATCTTGGGGTAAGGTCCTCACTTCATGAACCGATGTTCTAAGCTTAGTTCCCATCTGAGGTCGATGGATTTTACTTGAGCGACAAAAATACTCAGCACAACTTCCTTCTGAGGGTATGTAAATCCGTTGAGTCCCACGTTGAATGTGGTATGTAAAAGGAGCCCCGGAATTTTATAAGATTATTTTTTTCGTCAAAATTTGTTGGCCCTTTAGTTCTCACTCATAGAAATTCTGTGCGGAAATAAACGGGGAACGACCGCACTTCCTAAATTCCCCGAGTATTTGGGATTTATATCAGATGTTCAGGCAGCACTAGCCACATGACGGGATTATTGCATGCCTAGCTCCAGTTGGATAGTAATCACATTAAACCAACTTTCAGGTTATTGTTTGAAATAGATAAAGCTACTAGTCTATTCTAGCATATACATTGTAAGACTGGCCTTGTGCTGAAATTTGTAGAATATAAATAATTAAATAAATACAAAAACAAATAAATAAATGTAATTTGATGGTGTTTGAATTATGCAAACTAAAGCTCAAGAAAAATGGGAACCTCTTTGTTGGTCTCATGGTCTAATGCGCTACTCTCACAATATACTAGAATGCCGATGATGGAAAGATCGAGGTTTGAATCTGGTTCGGATGTACTGAGGGTGCTTTTCCCAAAAGGGTTTTTCACGCTTCCATGCAAATGCAGGTACACTTGTATAAATTAAACCTACCTCTAAACCAAAATCATTAGCGTAATTATAAATCAAGTTTATAGCCTCAACCGGTAATAAGAAGCGGTTATAAAAATATTAAACGTGGTTTTGGTTATACCAGAAATGATACCTCAGCTGAGTCGGTGGCTAATCTGTCTACTTAGCTAAGAATCCAGATTTCAGTTCCCATTACGTCCACACCTTGTTGTTGGTCAATTAATATAATTTATTAATAAAGTGAGAAATCTACCATTTTAGGAAAATGTGTTGTGAATGTTCCATCTTTAAGTTAGTTTTTTTTTGCAATATTCTTTTCTTTCGATCTCAAAAGCTGAATTAATAAAAGAAGATAAATGTGTTTACATAATTTTAATTGTGTTTCTACCTTAATATTGTTATAATGTGTAACATATTATATAATTATTAATGGTTTTCGGCAGACAATTTTGCTAAGAATTAATAATTAATGTTATATATACCTGAGATACAACATATCCAAATTATGCACGATCTACATACAGACATATTTGTAATAATGAATATCTGGTTTTACTTTAAGCAAACTGAGGCTTTAACAACTTGTAGATCACTGTGTTAGTAACTGAAAAAAAATACTATCTTAAAACTAGTTTAAATTTAAAATTATCATATTTTACTAGCAATCCAAGCCGGTAATGTATTTTGTAATAAAGTTTTGTGTAAAATATAACAAAGTTTTATGAAACGATTTTCCAGGAAAATTCATCATATCAAACTAAACTCGTCCCGAAATATGTCAAAAGCTACAAATGTTTATTTTTATAATCACTATCAAAAATTTCTTCTTCTTCTTCTAAGTAATCATCCAATTACAGGTTAAGTTTTCATGTAAACTGTATCACTTATAATGTTGGGTACTTAAATAAAGAAATAATCACATTATTTAATATTTAAGACTATTATAAAATTACTACACATACGTACCTACGTACATATATATACATTTTTCCAGTATATTATACATCCGTACATAAACATGACATTTCCTTATGGGGATAGCCAATAGCCTGTAGCCGAGTTATAAATGCTCATTTATTCTTAAAACACTAAATTTTCTGTTTTTCACACATTGGTCTACAAAATTTAGCCACGTCTAACATGGCCTAAACCTTATTTTTGATTCAGACACAATACCTTCATAATTTCCTTCGTCACTCGATCCAAACCCATCCTCTCAACATGCTCAAACTAACGTAAGACCATTCTTTCACATTGACCTATTGGATTCTCAATCAAACTGCACCCAGTCAGTACCCATTCATTACCAACTCTGTCCATACGAGTGTTACCACATACTTTTTTTTAGGTATTTAATTCCAAACGTATTCAATTTGCTCTTGTGTTTCTTTTGAAAATGGTTATTTGGAAAATAATCAATACCTATAAAGAATAGATATTGTTTTAAGCAACATTAATTCCTTTCCCAGAAGCAATTTAATTTAATTGACGCCAGAAGAATAGGTTGAATGTCTACAAGTGTTTTTATCCCATTGCACTTGTTTTCAAAATATCAGGTGTTTTGTATATATATACTAATCAGGTGTACAGAGATTGTCCTCCCACATGATATTTTATTGGCTCTTACCGCTTTTTCAGGTACATTTATTATAATCCCTTTCACAATGTTGAGATTAGAGCTCCTTTACAAGTAGCACATTGTAAACATTTGATCTTCCACCATGTAACACCATTTAGACATTATATCCCCCTCATGTAAACACGAGATTTTCCTCATGTAGCACTATGTAAACATTAGATCTCTCCCAATGTAACACAATGTTGACATAGGAGCTCCCCTACATATAACATCATTTAGATATTAGATCTACCACCATGTAAACATGAGATCTCCCTCATGTAACACTATTTAAACATTAGCTCTGTCCCAATGTAACACTGTGTAGATATAGAAGCGCCCCTCCATGTAACACCACGTGGATATTAGATCTCCCCCATGTTACACCATGTAGACATTAGATCCATCCCATTGTAACACCATGTCGACATTATATTTCCTCCCTTCTACACAGTGTTACGTTGTTTATGCAAGACTTTCTATATAAAGATAAAATAGCTATGACAATGTTGCGACATTTTGTCATTTTACCCTTCTTGTTCGTCATCAGCTATGATTGTGTGTTAAGTACAGTTTTTGCTAGTTACCTTTGTCTTTCTCAACAAGATCTACTGGTTGCAATGAAATTGATTTTCATTCAATTATAATTCAAATAAAATTTTCTCGCTATTATCAATTATCAAATTAATCTATAATCTCATAATAAAATCTAAATGCATCCACATTTGTTAGGAAGTCTTCGCACACAAATTTTTGATCATTTATTTATATTTATGTTGTTTACAACCAAGTTCTTTAGTTCAAAATCAACCACCTTTATTGCAAATACTTGTGAAACATAACTTCGAAAAAATTATCTTTCTCTCTCCCTCGCAACTGTAAAATATCCGAAGCATGATGTAAACATTGCGAAATATAAGGAAACGAAATAAATCACTGGGATGATTTTGTTCTAAACATATACCCGAAAAGAAGACTCTTTTCTTCATTCGAATTTCAACCTTACTGTAGAATGGTCCGTGACCTTTTGATCTTCAATTTCCACTGGATCTTAAACCTTTAAATAAAACTGTCCACGACATTATAAAGTTTAAGCTGCTACATCTATTGTTCAAACATAATAATTATGTGTCAATTCCCTTTATAATTAAATAAAAATAAATATTTTCAAGTTGCCTGCTTTCACATATATGTAATATTAAAACCTGAACCATGCTATCATCACGCCGGATGCCAAGATCCACAACGATGAACTCGACCATAGTTCAACCACTATAATAAAGCAATCCCATCCCAAAAACGATCTTTACAACTTGGCTTTGGCAACGAGGAATCTCATAGCGGAATAGCTGCGCAACAGATCACTCTTCAATTTGGCGCCCAACGTGGGGCTTCCAGCACAGGACTCCTCGTGAAAAAACACATCTCTTCATGGTCCAATTTGTTTCGCGGTCGTCGTTCTTCACCAATCCTCCACTATATTGTTATATATTCTGTTATTCATTTTGTCATCGTGTACAAGTCTGTTCAAGACTTTAATTAAAAAAATATTTTTCGTATGTTAAAATGTATTTTAACATGTTTAAACTTTATTACGTATTAAATATATACTTTTCCCAAGATTGCCAACTATTTCAAGAACAATTCCAGGACATTAAATATGAAGTGGTCATGTGGCACAACAGTCTTTTTACGTGTAATTTTTTTTACCTAAGACCACAGTGAAAACATTAAAAATATTCCACTAACTCTACCTAAGCATGACATGAGAAATTTTAAAAAAATCTTCAATGTTGACAAATTATTTATCTGTTAGTTCTCATAATATGCAATTTATACTTTAAAATTCTTTAATAGGATGAGTATACTCATAATTCTTGTGTTTTGAATATAATTAATTTAATCAGACACAAAAAATATTGTAAATACAGTATATGTACCTATGCCGTGTTTATTTAAACTATCTATTTAAACTGATAGCTAGTAGTGCAGTGTATATTAACCTGAAACAGCCCAGCAAGATATATATAATTTTCTGTAATATTCTATGTTACGGTTAAGTTTCACCCGGGAAACAGGGCACAGTTAAATTACAAGACTGTCCCAGCCTACTTGTGCCACATTTAAATTTGAGTCATACGTTCATTTAATGGCTCACCTAAATTTAGGAGTTAGAATGATCTTGGCAAAAAGTTTTTGAAAACTTCCATGAAACGCCAGAGGTAGGTTAAGTGGTATTATTATTATTTGTATTACTTGTAGATTTCAAAGCTAAATATTTTCTCCCAAATGGACTTATACGATGTGTATAAAATGATTTATATGTACTGTACTTTTAATTATTCATGCGTAAATTCAATTCAATTCTGTCACTTTTAATAATTCGTAATAATATTTCTGAATTTCAATCTTAATAAAGTATTGTGGGTTGTCTATTGAAACACAAGTGCAAGATGAATGCGACTAGAATGAGATATATAAACAAATTTAAGTAGAAAAACTCGTATCGACAGAACCGGTAATTGAATGGGTTCTGAAGGAGTGTGG
The DNA here is from genome assembly GCA_902151455.1 of Timema bartmani. Taxonomy (NCBI): domain Eukaryota; kingdom Metazoa; phylum Arthropoda; class Insecta; order Phasmatodea; family Timematidae; genus Timema; species Timema bartmani. The sequence continues at coordinate 20,210 of CABFWB010002337.1, forward strand.
TTAGAAAGGGAGTACAATTGGACAGTGTGAAAGAAAAGTCTTACGCTCGTTTACGCATGTTGGTAAGATAAGTGTGGATCGAGTGACGAAGTAAATATATAAAAGTAGAGTGCGTGGATCAAAAGGAAGTGTTAGGCCATATAATACGTGGAAAAATGTTATAGACGGATGTGTGAAAAGACAAACAGAGTTTTAAAAATAAAATTCCATGTATGACTCAGTTTATGGATGTTGTTGAAGCGAAGGGAGTATGCAAGGATAGAGAAGTGAGGAGAAATGGAGTATGCAAGGATAAGGAATTGAGGAGAAAGGGAGTATGCAAGGATAAGGAATTGAGGAGAAAGGGAGTATGCAAGGATAGGGAAGTGAGGAGAAAGTGACTATGCAAGGATAGGAAAGTGAGGAGAAAGTGAGTATGCAAGGATAGGGAAGTGAGGAAAAAGTGAGTATGTATTAAGCACGGAGGTTCTTTTGGTATGTCGTGTTTAAACACGTACACACGTGTAAGTATGTAATATAGTTAAATGTCATTCATATTTACCTTGAAATATAATAAAAATAGTTTCAAATATTCACTCGTAATGATATTGAAGTAAAATAAGTAATCAGTTATTAGTAACATAAATATTGATTAAAATAAATTAAAATAAGTTGAGGCTGCCGCATTATAGATAATTAAAGACGCGTTGCGGAAGTTTAGAAATGCAGAATATTTAAAAAATGGTTTTATAATTTTAATATATATTTGTTAGAATAACGTAGGTGAAAATGTAACGTAATGTTACATTATTTTTACAGTCTGATCAAAAAGAATTTATTATTACAGGTGTAACAAATCAGTTTATTAGTAAAGACATATATCAATAGGAAGTACATAGAATTACTGTCGGAAACTAAACAAACTATTCATCGTTTAAACATAAGATTATGAAAGGATGCAATGGTATACTCAAATATATATATATATCTACATTGGAGCATCAGGTGTGAAGCTCCCGAAGTACACCCATTACCCGCACTTGTAGTTAGTAGGTGTTATGAAAGCTAGTAGCTAGTTAAAGCAGGACGTTTCATAATTTATCATATGGTAAAAGCAACAACTCCATGGTGCTATATCTTAGCGGCCGTAATCAGAACTAATTAGAATCTTACTATACACTAAACTCCATTCCACTGACGGAGACTACCGGCTACTGGTGTCATCAAAAGGTATAAATAAATAAGCCACACAAAATTAGTCCTAATTTAAGGAGCTAAGAGGGATGTAATTAACAAGATCTAATTAACGATAAGTTGACTCCATCGAGAGTTGAAATAGTTAGGCATTATAACGTCATAACCTCCTAGAAGAATAACTACAATATTACAATGAGTATTAGGCGAACTACCAGGCAAACTAGACGCTACTAATACTATGGCCGGACTCTTCCCGAGCAATCAATATTATATCAATTCCGTTACCCTACTATTGGGGCAACATTACCATTCCAAAATAGTGATAAGTATTAATAACGTTAACGGTTCCACAACAGGACCGAACATAAAAGACAAAACCCCGTGGGCCACTACTAAGGACTAGTAGCACTTACACAGGTTGCGCACCGCAAACTGGTACACAGTTAGACACACCAAAAACCAGTGTCAGTTACATACCCAATTAAGTCGTGAAACATAGCAATAGAAAACCTAAGGTGACCTGGTGGTCTAGGGGTAAGGTGTCAGACTTCTGTGCTGAGGGTCCGGGTTTCAATCCTCGGTCCCGGCACAGATTTATCTGAATGCCAAACCCTTCCTTCACCTCTGACAAGACGTGTATTAATCACAACTTGTGAATGTGAGGAATGCCAGGCCTCTACCGTGGTTCGGATTCCACGTTAAACTGTAGGTCCTCCATTTCATCTCACAGTCACCCTACCATTGCACATTAGCGTAAGTGCGTATAACCCGAACGGGTAGTAAGACGCGGTGCTAATAATAATAATAATAATAATAATAGATAACCTGGAATCGTCCATCATTAGATTATATTCCTTAAACTAGCCGCAGCATGGTCATATAGAATAAAGAGTCTAATTATTACCCTAATATTTGCGACTAAGCCTAATTGACATAGAAAAGTTGTGCATAAAGCTCTAAGCTATGCCATATGGATATAGGGAAAACGGTCAGTAACACTAACATATAAAAATTTATGTCATAAGGACATTAAACAAAATAGAGCTCAACGCTCAACAAAATGAACTATGGCTTAAGGGCATAGGGAAACGAATCAGTAACACTGCCATACAATAGCTACAGTATTTCTCAATACTTATAATATCCGCCGTAACTTGCTTTGCGTCGAGGAGGTGACTCAAACGCCTCAAACATCATGGCCCTCGGTACTTCTCCCTGGTCGATATTTATTAAGCTCTTCCCGCAGTTCCTCCGTAAAGTGATTACAATAGAATAGTTTTTTCGTGAACCAAGGACAGGCCCATTTATACCAGCGGGTCTAATACAATTTGGCAATGTACGTAAAAGGGAGGGGATTGATCAGAAATCCCGCTAGCTGACACCTAGTGCTAACAACTGCCTGGTGGAATGCTCTGGAATTATGCCTCTCTCATTTACTCGTCGACTGCCTCAGGTGTTAGAAGTGTGGATTGAGTTGGTCTTTTTGCGTCGAGTTGCCTCGTTCACTGGGGCAACTTTTGCTGAGAACTGGGCATCTCCCACTTGTGATGTTGCAGTGAGCCTATATCTGCCACACATTATTTGAACTTATTAGATCTGGTAGTTACAGTATTAACCTTTTATAGGCCTTCGTTGCATTAATGTGTTAACAGTTACTTAACACGTTACAAAAATTACTTGTAAATTTCTGACCAGTTAAAAAATGTAACCGCTGAATACAAAGATTAAAACACGCTTGGAGCGAAAATACGTACATAAGATTATTAGATTAGATCAAAAGGTTAAACTCTAGTAAGAGCGTTTCTCTATCAAACAAGCTCATGTTATATTAGGGTCACTACAGAAAACTTTAAGATAATGTGGGATGGATTTATAGGGTGTTATTAAGCTATCGCATTTTTTAAAAGCTTAAAATTTAATCGTTACAAGTGGTCAGAGTTTTCTTCACATTTTGTTGAAGACGATATTAAAAAATATCAAAACATTTCATAAATACTCCGGGATTTCTAGACGTTTGCATCGCTTTATAGTGCTTTCACAAAAAACACACTTAACAATTATATATTAGGACAAATTCTAGGAAATAACTGCCATCCCCAGGTGATTTGGGTATTTAAGTTTTTGTAAAATTTGTGCAAAAAACAGGATAAATACTTTGAAACAGACTCCTTCTTTAATAAGCTTTAAAAACAAATTTGTAATATATGCTATAATATGGTGAAAGTAATATGACTTCAAATACAAGACTAATATATAGCTTAAATTAATCTCTAAACAATGTTGGTTCCATGGGTGAAAATCATTGTTGTTTTGAATGTATAGGTTGAATATAGGAAACTTAGTGTCAGCTTAGTCAATAAGAAAACAATTGTGACATAATTTAGTGAATACCACACCGACATATTGATACCTTAATTGCACGGTTGTATAACAATGTTATGAACAGAAGACTTTGATTGACTTCTTCATCACACAGTTGTATAACTATTTATTATATATAACACTTATACTTTTCACTGTTTCATAGTATTTTATGTATTTTTATATTAGTTTTTCATAATTTTTAAGGTAAATTAAACAGAAACAGATGAATTATTCTCCTTTTACTCTGAGAGCTGGTAAACTTTATTTGATAGTTAGTTTTAATGTGTACCTTATAATATAGTACCGTTCTGTAATCGCTCAAGGAACGCTTCCTACTTCTCAAATTTATAACGGAGTGTCTGACCTTGCTATACATCTTAAAATTATTTACAGCGGTAAAATTTTAGTGAACTGTACCAGGGGTAAGGCCAGTGCTAATAAAATGCCTCACAATTATTAAACAGCCATTTATAAAAGTTTGTATTCTTATATATTTTTCTCTCGTGCGGTAGAATAAAAAATGTTTGATCTCATGTACCCAAAGGTTGGAAAAAGTTTTGAGCAGTTATATACATCGCAGTATAACGTTAAAAGAGTATTTACTGTGTGGTTTTCTCTATTGACTAAAAGGAAATCATATTTACCCAGAAACCATCATGATTGTGTTAATTCCACATATAAAATTACGAGGATTAAAATGTGTGGGCTTATAAAATAAAAACACAATTTATACTTCGTAATTAATGCATAGATATTACAAGTGAATAATAAACATTAAAAAATTTGTGTGTAATTTATTAATCAAATATCTTATTTGAACTAATTTGGTGCACATTTATATTTAGCAAATTCTAAAATATATTTTTTTATTTTATAAATTATGGTACTAAAACAATATATTATAATCGAAAAATGTATTTTCACTGGGCCGTCAAAGTAAAAAATAAATTTAATATACTATTTTCTTGGTTAAATATTTTTATGTTTGTGAATCTAAATAAGACTTCATCTCATTCTGGATCGAGTTTGTGTACTTTTATGAACCTTTCAAATATTTATCTATCCATTTCTTGTGGGAGATAACTTTGGTGTGTACGTTTGGTCCTAACAACGAATTACACTCAATATCGTACATTCCAATCATTACACCAATTATTTGTCCCTTATATACTACAGGACCACCTGAATCACCCTAGAAAATATATAAACAACATAAACATTAATAAAAAGCATGATTAAAAAAACTTAAAATTTTGATAATTTCCTTTAGTTTTAAAAAAATAAACGGTTTTTATCAAGAGTTTTTTACTTTCTAATATTAAAATAAATTATTGTAATTGTTTTGAAAATCTGGCTCAAATTTCTGATGAATCTTTGCGTTTAAGTAAACCCGAACCAATGTGTGTGTGTGTGTGTGTGAGTGTGTGTGTGTGTGTGTCTTTTAATGGGCTACAATTTGTGACTATTTTATTTGACTCTGACCCTAAAATTAAATATATTTTTATGGACAAGTGATTTTATATTTTTTTAATTCCAAATCTTACAAATATGCTTTTAACAATTTTGTTTAAGATACTTGTATAGTATTTGTTTGATAGTTCAAATAACATATATAATTGATTCCTGAGTAAAAATTATTTGAAGGCTATTTTTATGTAGGTAATCTAAGAAACATTTGAAGAATTTCGAAAAAAAAATATAATGATTCTATTCAATATATATGTATATTCATACATATATTGGATTCATTTGTTATGAATAAAATGGCATACTTGCTTTGTGGGTAATAATCGTTGATGGGTAGTGTACTTATGAAGATTGGTCTTCCAAAAAATTTAAATATCACAAAACAATACTTTATTGATTTGTTATCAAATGGGTGTTTGACATAACAAATTTCAATGCATAATTATTTTTTGAATAATATTTTGTTTTAAGGGTGATTTACAAATGATTGATTTTCTAAAATCTTGTAATATTTAAATTACATCCAAACAACCTTTTAATCATCAAACTTGTATCAATTTAAAACAATTAATTTATATAAATTTAATTGTTTAACAATACTTACAGCACAGGCACCAGAAGATTTTCCCTTATGACTTGTACAAATATTGCTGCTCATTACCTCGACGTAGTACTTGCCACATTCTTTACGGGAAATAATTTCATGTTCAGTTTTTTGTAAAACGTCATGTGAAGTGGTCTAGTTTGTTTCATAAACAAACAAATAAATATAATTATTTTATTAATGAACTTAGTGTACGTAGTTGTAATAAAATTATGAAAACCAAGGTAAATTAAATTGGTCATTTACCAATCAAGAATAATTATAAGCTAGAATCATGTATGTATATAAAGGATACACAATTCAGAATCTAAAGCAAAATACTCTTAGGCATTTAAATAATATGATACAATATACATAACAAAATATATTTCCACATTCAGTGTTATATACTTAGTGGCATTAAGGACTCGAAAAATCACTGCCACATTTACAAAATAACGCCACCTAACCCTGTTTTGAGCTAGTTCTATCCAGTCAAGCTCATTTCACCCTATCCATAATTTTTGATAGTTTTATCCAATTTCTTAGTAAAACGCTATATCTATATAGAGCTAGATCCATGCAGTGCACTTCTTTCGACCCCCTATCTTGAACTATATCTATCCAGTCTACCTCATTACAACTTATACCTATTTTGAGCTGGTTCTATCTAGTCCACATCATTATAACCTATCTCTATCTTTAACTAGTTCTATCCAGTCCACCTAATTACACCATATCCCTATTTTGAGCTGGTTCTATCTAGTCCACATCATTATAACCTATCTCTATCTTTAACTAGTTCTATCCAGTCCACCTCATTACACCATATCCCTATTTTGAGCTGGTTCTATCTAGTCCACATCATTACAAACCTATCTCTATCTTTAGCTAGTTCTATCTAGTTCACCTTATTACACCATATCCTTATCTTGAACTAGTTCTATCCAAACCCCCTCTTTAAACCCTATCTCTTTCAGATCCACTCTAATATTATTCTCCTATCTGAGTAGATGTCTTCCCAAAAGTATATTCCCATTAGGTTTGCTTAAATCGAGCATACATAAATTAATATATTTTTTATTATGTCTAGTTCCCCTTTTTATTTAAATTTAATACCATACGATAGCTCAAATATTTAATTTAGGTTCAGCCCTCTTAAAAACTAAAATAAAATTAAGAGTTTAATTTGCAGAACTTTTCCAATATATCGATAAAATACACTTGAATAGGGCTACTACTTAAATACATATGAATTTTTCCTATATAGCATTTAGGCTTAAGTTTTAAAGGGCTAAAGGGAACCAAATGATCATTAAATCCTATTACAGCATTGTAATGGTCCCTCAGTTCTGCACAATATTTATATACCTGCCCGGCTGGCGCCAGTGCAGAGACATCCAGGACTTAATCTCGGGCTTCTGGGTACCCGGACTCCTCACTGACAGAGATCATGGATGAGAGACAAACGAAACTACGTGTTCATCAACCCTCCACCATAAAGTAAAAAAAAAATAAACAAGATAAAAGATTGGTCTCAAAACAAACACTTCAAACACTTAAAAACACACATATAATTCCCCACAACAACAAGAATTGACAATTTCCACACATTAAAACAACAATCAGTTACATCTCTTGATTATTTTTCTTCCCCCTTGATTTCTATACTTAATTATTTAACTAAACAAATTACTGCCTATTTAAATTTACCTTTCAAATCTATATGACCTTTTAATATATTCATATTTATGTTTAAATTATACTTAAATATTAAATAACAATATTTGTACAACAAAGAAACAAAAGTGTGTGTTAACAATTTATGGCAATTTTAGTCACGAATTCACTTTCTTCTGACAGCGCGAACATTCCCAGATGCCTTCCTTCTTCCCGAAATGCTCTCCACATCTTCCAGTGTGACTGGAAGAGTCTTATTTAGAGTCTCTGGTAGTAATAGGCACAGCAAGGCACCTAACATGGAGAGAGTGCCTAACACCAGATCAGGGATTGCCCTCCAATATGTCGCCATTTTGACAAGCCTGCAATCCAGTGGGGTGCATCACCGGTCCTTTCAGCATTGTTTAAAACCTTTTGCCTGTTGGGGAGGTTTGGTTGAATCAGACAACCAGGAATTCTCCCCACTTGTTTAACTATCATACTTCATACGCCAAGCAATATACACTATATTTGACAGAGCATTAATAAACCACTTCAATGGGAGAATAACTAGTCTCTCGCCATACTTACCATGTTACGATTTATTCTTCCCCAGCCAGCCAAAGTTACTTCGCCTTTACTGGGAACCTTGGACTTTGGAGCTATTGGAATTGTTTTCACTGTATCGCTGAAACTGAACTCCCCTTTTATCTGGAGAGAAAAATAACAATAATTTAGTCAAGTATAATGTTATTTCTGGCCTCTATTATTAATACCCGCTTCTTTAAGGCAGAGTTTTTAAATTTAAGATCATATATATGATTAAATATATGATGAATCGTGAAGACATATATCCTGCGGGTGTCACTTTTGGTAAATAGGTTCAATACATTTATTCAATAATAGTTCTTTAGTAACGTTCTATAAATGTAAACGTATACAAATCAGTGGACAAAATGTCAGGTTTTCTTAGTCTGATTTATAAATGAAAGCGTCGTAGTGTTTTGAATCCCGTCCTTAAGTGTAGAGGATAGGATAATTGGTTTATCTATTTATACGAACATGTGGGTACAATTGTTATATTTACACCTTCCTCAATCCTACCATTTTGAAGTAATTAAAATACGTATAGTCTTGATGGACATTAAACTATTTTGAAAAAATAAAAGGAACCCAGAATAAAAGTTTGGATTCTTTAAAATGTCTCTCATTGACGTGCCTTAACAATTATTTCTGATTGTTAGCAAACTGATCATAAAGTGAGGGGGTGGGGATAAATAATTCAGTTTAATAATAGATTCATTATTAACAATCAGCTCTAAATTTATTGAAGGAAAACCATTTGAATTACATTAATTTACATTGGAGCTTATAATAGGCATCAATAATAAATAAAATTGAAAAACATTTATAATTTAACTCACCTTTATTATACCTATATCATTTCTCCCGAATGAATCATATTTTGGGTGTCGAAAAAGGTCATCTGCGTCGTATATTTGACCTCCATGTTTCCATTCGGTAGAGCCTACTCGAACGTAGATTTCATTACTTTCAAGTTTATGTTTTTCTTCACCACCTCTTATTTAAAAAAAAATCATGCTTTACATTTAAAATATCTATATTAACTTGTGAAGTTGGTTTAAGTTATCCGGGAAAGAGTGGGCCTACGGGTAGTACAAGAAATATTGATGAAGCAAGGGTGAGGTGTTATGATCATGTAGTGAGTCTATTAGAGTATATTTAACAAGGGTGATGTGGTATGATCATTCTGTAATCGGTCAAGGAACGCTTGCTACATCTCGTAGTTATAACGGTGTTTACGTCTTCGCTTAAAATCTAGTAACTATTTAGCAGCACTAAAATTGCAGTATTCTTTACCAGGAGTATGTTCAGCACTAGTAGATTGTACCACAATTAAACAGCCAATTGCAATGGTTTGTAATTTGACATATTTAGCTCTTTAACTGTCTCATTCGCTAGAATAAAAAGTGTTTGGTCTCTTGAAATGGGGTTAAGAAATGTTTTGAACAGTTGTATACAACGCAGTATAACGTCAGAGGAGTATTTACCAGTTAGTTTTCTCTGTTGACCTTAAGGAATTGATCTTTACCCTGAAATAATCATAATTTTGTTAATTTCTCATTTAATATTATGAGGATTAAAATGTGTGGATTCATAAAATCAAAACAAAACATATACTTTCTTAACTAATGCATATATTTTACAAGAGAATAATGAACATTAAAAATTATATATGTAATTTAATAATCAAATAAATTATTTGATATATTTGGTGCACATTTATATTTCGCAAATTTTAAAATATTTATATTTTTCATCTTATTATTTATGGTATTAAAACAAAATAGTACTAAAAAAATTTATCTTCACTGGTGCGTCAAAGTATAAAATAAATAAAATATACTATTTTCTTGGTTAAATGTTTTTATGTTTATGAATATAAATAAGACTTCCTCTGATTCTAGATGGATCTTGTATACTTTTATGAACCTTTCAAATAAGTATCTATCCATTTCTTGTAAGAGATAACTTTGGTGTGTACGTTTGGTCCTAACAACGTATCACAATCATCTTCGTAAATTGCGATCATTACACCAATTATTTGTCCCTTATATATTACAGGACCACCTGAATCACCCTGTAAAACAAATAAACAACATAAACATTAATAAACCGCAAGATTAAAAGAAAATAACAATTTTGATTCTTTCCCTTAAGAATTAAACAATAAAGCGTTTTTATCAATAAGTTTTACTTTCTAATATTAAGATAAATTATTGTAATTGTGGGTACAAACACGTTAATTGGTATTGTACTTATGAATATTGATCTTCCAAAAAATTGAAATATCACAAAACAATACTTTTTTATTTGGTACCTAATGGGTATCTTGGTGGTGTTTGAGATGACAAATTTCTACGTATACTATTTTGAATAGCATTTTGTTTTAAGAGTGATTTACAAATTACTGATTTCTCAAAAATCTTGAATTATTTTAAATACATCCAAACAACCGTTTCAGCATCAAACTTGTATCAATTTAAAACACTTACTTTATATAAACCTAATTGTTTAATAATAATTACAGCACAGGCACCAGAAGATTTTCCCTTATGAATTGTACAAATATGGCTGCTTGTTATCTCGTCGTAGTACTTGTCACATTCTTTATGGGAAATAATTTCATGTTCAGTCCTTTGTAAAACTTCGTGTGAAGCGCTCTAGTTTGTTTCATAAGTAAACAAATAAATATAATTATTTTAGTAAGAACTTAGTGTAGTTATTGGTAATAAAATGAGAAAAATCAAATTAAATTAAATTGGTCATTTACCAATCTTGAATAAATATACGCTATTAAATACATACTCTAGTAGAATGTTTGTATTTAAAGGATGTACAATTCAGAGTCTAAGGCATTTAAATAAAATAACATAATATATATCACAAAAAAATTTCCACATCAAGTAATATTTACTTGCTAAAGTTAAAGTTAAAGTTTAACTTTAGTTCAACTTATTACACCATATCCTTATCTTGAGCTAGTTCTATACAAACCCCTTCTTTATATCCTATCTCTTTCATATCCGTTCTAATATTATTCTCCTATCTGAGTAGATGTCTTCCCAAAAGTATATTCCCATTAGGTTTGCTTATATTGAACACACATAAATTAATATATTCTTTATTATTTCTAATTCAACATTTTATTTAAACTTTATACTATATGATAACTCAAATATTTAATTTAGGTTCAGCACCTTTAAAACCAAAAAACAAATTAAGAGTTTAATTTGCAGAAATTTTCCAATATGTCGATAAAATGTACTCAAATTTGGTTACTACTTAAATACGAATGCATTTTTTCCTAACACCACGAACTTAGGCTTAAGTTTCAAAAAGCTGAAGGGGAACTAAGAAATCACTAAAACATATAACGATATTGTTTAAAACCTTTTGCCTGTTGGGGAAATTTGATGCAAACAAGCAATCCAGGAACATTCCCCACTTGTTTAACAATCATAATTCATACCCCAAGCAATATACAATACACTTGACAGAGCAGTCATAAACCAATTCAATGGGTGTGTCTCAACTTACTATGTTAATGTGTATTCTTCCCCAGCCAGCCAACGTTACTTCGCCTTTACTGGGAACCTTTGACCTTGGAGCTATTGAAATTGCTTTCACTGTATCGCTGAAACTGAACTCCTCTTTTATCTAGAGGAAAAAATAACAACAATTTAGTCAAGTATAAAGTTACTTCTGGCCTCTATTATTACTACCTACTTCGGTGGCCACATGGCTTAAGGCGGAGTTTTAAATTTTTGGCCCATGGTAATATTTTTTTCATCCCATTGGCTCATGGAAATTGTAAAAAAAAAAAAATCGTGAAAATGTTATTAATACTGATATATATACCTACAGGTTGATGCTGAAACAATTAGACCATTAGTAACTTGAGAATCAACACTATTTTTGAAAAGTAAATATTCACTAGCTAAAAAATACAATCTACATTCTATATTTTATCCCTTTTTGAAGATAGTTTCACTCAGTTTACATAAAGAAAATTATTAAATTTTAATACAATTGTACTTTTAAAGGAAAATGACTATTCTAGTAGACAGGACAAATATAACTACCTCCTTCTATGAAACATCAGAAAACACTTCACGAGAAATCCTAATCTCTAGTGTGAGATAAAGTTTACTGAATGAAATAATATTAATATTTAAGTATATATTCAATCCTAATATTGTCGGTACAAAATTTCTAACCAACAAGAGACAGAAACTTTGGCCCCTTCAACTTTAAAACGTCAAAAAACCCTGGTCTAAGGCGTGAATCTCGCAAATGACTAGACTGACGATTAATTGAAGATCTATAGATAGGTTCAAGACATTTATTCAAAAATAGTACTTTAGTAACGTGCTATAAATGTAAACGGATACAAATCAGTGGACAAAAGTAAGGTTTTCTTAGTCTGATTTATAAATAAAACTGTCGTGGTGTTTTGAATCCCGTCCTTAAGTTTAGAGGATAGGATAATTTTTTGTATATTTATAAGAACATGTGGGTACAATTGTTATATTTCCACCTTCCTTAATCCTACCATTTCGAAGTAATTTAAATATATATAGCCTGGATGGACAATAAACTGTACGGGAAAAATAAAATGACCCCAGAATAAAAGTTTGGATTATTTAAATCGTACCTCATTAACGTACTTTTACAATATCTATTACTGGTAGTCGATTGACATCAAGTGAGAGGGTTGGGGTGGAAATTATTCAGTTTAATAATAACTTCAATACTACCAATCAGCTCTAAATTTATTAAAGGAAAACCATTTGAATTACATTAATTTATATTGAAGTTTATAATAGTAATAATAATATATAAGATTTAAAAATATGTATAATATAACTCACCTTTATTATAGCTATATCATTTCTCCCGAATGAATCAAATTTTGGGTGTCGAAAAAGGTCATCTGCGTCGTATATTTGACCTCCATGTTTCCATTCGGTAGAGCCTACTCGAACGTAGATTTCATTACTTTCAAGTTTATTTTTTCTCCCCCACCTCTTATTAAAAAAATATGCTTTTAAAATAAATATTAATTTGTGAAGTTGGTTTAAGTTATCTAGGAAATAGTGGGGTTACGGGTGGTACATGAGATATTGATGAAGCATGGGTGAGATGAAATTGTCATGAAATGATAGTATTGGAGTACATGAGATAGTAGATGAAGAAAGGGTGGGGTGGTATGATCATGTAGTGAGTCTTTTAGAGTTCATGAGGTAGTAGAAGAAGAAAGGGTGAGGTGGTATGATCATGTAGTGAGTCTTTTAGAGTTCATGAGGTAGTAGAAGAAGAAAGGGTGAGGTAGTATGATCATGTAGTGCAGATGTTGGAATATATTATATGGTAGTTGAAGCAAGACTGAGATTATACGATCATATAATTAGGAAGGAGAGAGAGGATACCAAATTAAATGCTGGAAATAAGGTATGTAGAAATATAACGCCAAAAAAGCGAAGAAAGTATTGGGATGAGCAGATGACAAAGTGTACAAGGAGAAGACAGTAATGGAAACAATTAATGGAGGAAGAATGGGGTAGGTATATAGGAAGATGGATACATATTATTAGACTGACCCAGACACAAAATAGAAATGGATGTTGTAAAGGATGATGATGTTGGTATAAATGACTACCATATTTAAATTTTATATTCTAATGATTGTTGCCATTAATTAAACTAGACATATAAAAATTATTCTTTAAATTTACAAATAACACCTAAACATGAGAGTTGAACTACCAAAAAAAAAGAAAAATAATTCTGTAGCAAATTATAAAGTGTTAAATCTTATAAAATTTTAATTATCAGACTTATCTTCATAATTTTTGTTTTATTTATTATACTTCTACCATGTTAATTAAACACATACTATGCTTTGTGTTTCTTATACATAATTAACTTTTGATCTCAAAATTTCCATCCTTTTATAATCTTCACAAATAATGATAAAATAATGTTTAAAATTTAGGTTTATTTTTAATTTATATCATTATCTCGAATAGGAATCTATAGTCGCTTAATTTTTTTGTATATTGAAATATTTCATTCACTTTTGATTATTTTATCCTTAGTAAATTCGTTACATTTTACCATTACCAACTGAATTTACCTTAACTTGACTAGTTATATTTGACGTAAAGGTGTCTGCATAAGATATCGAGTACTTTCAAATGTAACATTAAATTTTTTATTTATATTATTAATATTAAATATTTCCTTACTACACTTATTGATGACTATCATTAAGACTACCAGATAATTGATAACTATCATTAAGACTACCAGATAATTGATAACATCAAGGATGGTGGGCATTTATAAAAGAAAGTAGAGACACGTCACGTGATTACCTGTCGTTAGGAAGTAAACTGATAATAAAATAAAAATAAAAGTATGTAAGACTTACCGACATTCCTCTAAACAATGAGCTGCAGTAAGGATGTGTACTTTACTAATTATAGATCCTCCACATTTATGTTTATCATTAAGTTTTAAAATCAGGGCAGCCTGAAATATTTTGATTTAATTTTTAATTTTTTGTCTTCAATTACAGTGAGTACATCAGAAAAATGACAAAACAAGACTTGAGTTAATATGAAAAAAGTTGTTAAAGATGGTCTTCTAACAAACCAAATTTTAATAACTATATGTTAAAAATTCTTACTTTTTGGTTTAAATGTTATATTATGAGACATTATCTGGCAATAATCTAGTACAAGATATAATAATATTGGTGAATAAATATTATCACTTTCAATATTTTGATTGTAGCTTCTAGTTGTACAGTCTAAATAAAAAAAATTGCAAAACGAATTTAATTTTAGAACAATTAACAATTAAATTAAAAATTACTTTATTGAATGAAAAAAGGGATATGCCTATATATAAATTAAATATTCAATAGGGTTCTACAGATCACTGATTAAAGGGATTAGGTTTGATTTTTTTGTATGGATTTCTTAGTAAAAAATAAAGAGGCAAACAATCTGAAAATTAACTTACCATAAAGGGGAAGTCTTTTATATTTGCGTCCTTACCGCCGGAAATTCTGGGAAGTTTCTGACATATAATATATTTATACAAACCTGTAAATTAGAACTATTAAAATTAGTGTTATTTTACACATTAGAATCAATAAATTATTATTGTTGGGGCAGTTATCACGTGATTCATGATGTCCAACTACCAATATAGGTAGAATTTGTCTAATCCAACAATGGTTAATTTGGACCTAGCATGATTCCCCATAACATTTCTGTTCAAACCATTATAAATAAAACAACCATTTAGTTTGAAGATTAGAAGGAAATAATCGGATAATTCGATGCCTATTTATTTTTAATTTTTAATGTATTTATATTTAGCTATAAAATTCAATAGGACAACTTTCTTCCGATGGGTATTAAAGCCGCCATGACCCATCTCAACTGTGGCATGTTAAAGACCCTGGAGGTTTTGTGGAAAAATCTATTCCGCCATAATTTTTAGGCGCCTTAGTGCTCGCTCATAGAAATTTAGTGGAAAAGTAAACGGGGAACGACCATATATCCTAAAATCCTCTATTACTTGGGATTTATAAAAGATGTTTCAGGTAGTACTATACAAATGAAGGGACGATTGATTGCCTAGCTCCAGATGGGTAAAATTCATATCAAGCCCAAATTTCAGGTTGTTGTCTGAAATAGAAAAAGCTACTAATTGTAATAATAGCTACATTGTAAGACTGGCCTTGGGCCGAAGTTTGTACAATATAAATAAAAAGGAGACAAATAAATGTTATTTGATTGTGATTGAATTATGGTACTAAACACTCAAGAAAAATGGTGGTCTCATGGTCAAAAGCACTGCTCTCTCAGTAAACTAGACTGCTGATGACGTGGAGATCAAGGATCGAATAATCGGTTAGGTTTACTGAGGGTGGTTTTTCCAAAATGGTTTTTCAGGCTTCCACGCAAATATAGGTACACTTCTAATCATTAAACATCCCTTATATCAAAAACCATTAGCATTTTAACAATTAAGTGTATAGCCTGAACTGGTAGTAAGAAGTGGTTGTAAAAAAATAAATATTTGATCTCGGTTGTACTAGAAAAGATACCTCTGTCGAGTTGGTGGCTAGTCTGCCTACTTAATTAAAAATCCAGGTTTCAATTCCCGGTTAAATAATATATTTTATTCATAAGGTGAGGAATTTACCATTTGAAGACAATGTGTTGTGAATGTTCCATCTCTAAGTTTATTTTTACTAGACAATATTTTTTAATTTCGATCTAGACTTCTGAATTAATTAAAGAGAATAAATGTGTTTACATAATTTAACTGTGCTTCTATCTTAATCTTGTTTTAATTTGTAAAATAATATATTATCA
The DNA here is from genome assembly GCA_902151455.1 of Timema bartmani. Classification (NCBI taxonomy): domain Eukaryota; kingdom Metazoa; phylum Arthropoda; class Insecta; order Phasmatodea; family Timematidae; genus Timema; species Timema bartmani. The sequence continues at coordinate 36,440 of CABFWB010002337.1, forward strand.
TTAATGGTTGACAGCAGTCAATTTTGGCATATATATATATTTATAATGTTTTATATCTACCTGAGATACAACATATCCAAATTATGCACGATCTACATACAGACATATTTGTAATAATGAATATCTGGTTTTACTTTAAGCAAACTGAATCTTTAAAAACTGTAGATCACTCTGTTAATAAATGAAAAATAATTTGTTAAAACTAGTTACACTTTAAAACTATAATATTTTACTAGCAATCCAAGCCGGTAATTAATTTTGTAATACAATTTTGTATGCAATATAACAAATTATTATGAAACAATTTTCCAGGAAAATGCATCAAATCAAACTAAACTCGTCCCAAAATAGGTCAATAATTACAAGTTTTTTTTAAATATCACTATCAGTAATTATTTTATTCTTCTTCTAAGTATTTATACAATTACAGGTTAAGTTTCCATGTAAAATGTATCAATTATAGTGTTTGGTACTTAAATACAGATGTCACATTATTTTTGACTGAAGAATTTATCCACTTCTAAAATGGTCTACCCCTTCTTTTTTTATTGAGACAATCTACCTTCATCGTTTACTTCGTCACTCGATCTAAACTCAGCCTCTAAACATGTCCAAACCAAAGTAAGACCATTCTTTAACATTGACCTATTGGATTCTCTTTCAAACCGCACCCAGTCAGCACCCATTCATCACTTACTCTGTCCATACGAGTGTTACCACATACATTTCTTAGGTATTTCATTTCAAACGTATTCATTTTGCTCTTGTGTTTCTTTTGAAATTGGTTTTTGGAAAACAATCAACACCTTTAAAGAATATATATTGTTTCAAACAACAATAATTCCATTCTCAGTAGCTATTTAATTTGACACTTGAAGAATTGGCTGAATGGCTACAGGTTTTTAATCCCATTGCACTTGTTTTCAATATATCGGGTGTTTTGTATATATATATAAATATATATATATATATATATATCAGGTGTACAGAGATGCTCCTCCCACATGATATATAACTGGTGCTTACCGCTTTTTCGGGTACATTTGTTATAAAAACCCTTCCACAACGGTGAGATAAGAGCTCCCCCCATATATCACCATGTAAATATTAGTTTGCCCCCATTCTACACAGTGTTATGTTGTTCATACATGGAACAGTTGTATACAACGCAATACAACGTCAGAGGAGTATTTACCGGTTAGTTTTCTCTGTTGAATATAAGGAAGTCGTCTTTACCCAGAAACCATCATGATTGGGTTTGTTTCACATATAATGTTACGAGGAGTAAAATGTGTGGACTCATAAAATCAAAACAAAATATATACTTTCTTAACTATATATGTAATCTACTAATCAAATAAATTATTTTATAAATATTGTGAACATTTATACTTTCCAAATTTTAAAATATTTTTATATTTTTCATTTTATTATTTATGTTACTAAAACAAAATTGTACTTAAAAAATAAATTTTCACTGGGGCGTCAAAGTATAAAATAAATACAATATACTATTTTCTTGGTTAAATGTGTTTATGTTTATGAATATAAACAAGACTTCCTCTCAATCTGGATAGATCTTGTATACTTTTATGAGCCTTTCAAATAAGTATCTATCCATTTCTTGTAAGAGATAACTTTGGTGTGTACGTTTGGTCCTAACAACGTATAACAATCATCACCGTACATTCCAATCATTACACCAATTATTTGTCCCTTATATACTACAGGACCACCTGAATCTCCCTGTAAAACAAATAAACAACATAAACATTAATAAACAGCATGATTAAAATAAAATAAAAATTTTGATGCTTTTTCTTAAGAATTAAAAAATAAAGGGTTTTTATCAATATGTTTTTCTTTCAAATATTAAGATAAATTATTGTAATTGTGGGTACAAACTCGTTAATTGAATATTGATCTTCCAAAAAATTTAACTATCACAAAACAGTACTTTTTTATTTGGTACCAAATGGGTATCTTGGTGGTGTTTGACATGACACACTTCTATCTGTATTTATTTTGAATAACATTTCATTTTAAGTTTGATTTACAAATTAATGATTTCTCAAAAATCTTGAATTATTTTAGATACATCCAAACAAACGTTTCAGCATCAAACTTGTATCAATTTAAAACACTTACTTTATATAAATTTACTTGTTTAACAATACTTACAGCACAGGCACCAGAAGATTTTCCCTTATGGCTTGTACAAATATTGCTTCTTGTTAAATCGTGGTAGTACTTGTCACATTCTTTATGGGAAATAATTTCATGTTCAGTTTTTTGTAAGATTTCATGTGAAGTAGTCTAAATTGTTTCATAAGCAAACAAATAAATATAATTATTTTAGTAATAATTTAGTGTGCTTATTGGTAATAAAATGAGAAAAATCAAATTAAATTAAATTGGTCATTTACCAATCAAGAATAAATATACGCTATCATATACATACTCTAGTAGAATGTTTGTAAATAAAGGATGCACAATTCAGAGTCCAAGGCAATCAAATAATATAACATAATATACATCACAAAAAAATTTCCACATCAAGTATTATTTACTTATTTACTCAATGGCATTAGGAATCCGAAAGTTCACTGCCACTCTTACAAAGTACGCCACCTAACCCTATTTTGAGCTAGTTTTATTCAGTCCCCTTTATTAAATCCTATCCATATCTTAAACTGTTTCCATACAGTCTTCCCCATTACACCTTATATCTAACTTTGGCTAGTTATATTCAGTCCACATCATTACACCTTATATCTAGCTTAAGCTAATTATATCCAGTCCACATCATTACAACGTATCTCTAACTTGAGATAGTTCTATATAGACTACCTAATTATACCCTAAACCCTATCTTGAACTAGTTCCATCCAATCAACCTCATTTCATCCTATCCATAATTTTAATAACAAGCTATATCTATATTGAGCTAGCTCTATGCAGTGCACGTCATTACAAACTTTTCCCTATCTTGATCAATATCTACCCAGTCGACCTCATTACACCTTATACCTATTTAGAGCTGGTTCTATCAATTGTAACATTAGCTTGTACTGCTAATATTACAATGCTACCACCCGCCCCAAATAAGCTTATACATATAAACATCCTGCAATATAAATATTAGTAAGACTAGCTAGTATACTACCACCCCAAATAAACTTATACCCATAGACACCCAGCATTATTAAATATCGCAATCTCACTATGTCCTATATAGGTGCTCTAATAACTCGTTGTATCTACCGGACTAGCGTAACTTCCATAACCAGCCTGTTCACACCAAATGGTAAAACGAAGAGAAGTCCTAGCAAGCTATGAATAATGCAGCAACAAGACGTTCCAATAGAGAGAGTCCAGAAATACGCTGATTGTTCCGACTGGGTTGTCCCGGCTGGCCACTCACGAGGTTCTCTGCAACTTACCTGGTCTACGTGACTGGAGGGAAGGAGAATGGATCTACAACGCACCAAGAAGCTGGCGGACATGACAAAAGAGACGTAGCCTATCCACCAGCTGCTTGGCGTGTGACGTTATACTACTAATACTCAATTTCCTAATAAGGAGATCTCCCACCTACCAATCCATCAACTAGACCTATATATATCTGGTATTCAGCTAGAATCGAAGACTATTACATCCAACGCTTCCACGAGAAGTCCTGTTCAGGACTAGAACTTTATCTAGCCAGGATGGCTATAAATATATATTTATTATTGATTATATAAACTTTATATTTCAGCTATGGGTTTGATTATCTTGAACACTAAGGTTAATATGTAGTTGAAATCAATCAATGTAGGCGGTTGTAATTTTTAGCTAAATGTTTTATTTTGGAAAGTAATTTTTTTTATTTAACACTTAATATTTCTTATTAACGCTTGGGTGTTAGTATCTTTGTACTTTCTTGAAATATTCGGGTAGCGACATTTTTTTATTCCTTTTTTGGCTTGAAATTTTTAGTTTGACTATTGTTTTTTATTGTTCTTGTGGCTACTAGTAATAATTTAAATTCTTTAAATTTGATAATGTTTCCTTAAAGGTTATTTTTGTAGACGTATCTTCTTCGGAATAAATATTAAAGTAACTTATTTTTTGTTGTTTAGTAAGGTTTTGACTTTAAAATTCTCCGATTCATTTATTGTGAAAATACATGTAATTCTAACATAACAATGTTTTGTTTTCTATTTTAATATTAAATATTAAAATGTAGGAATTTTGTTGAGTTTTTTATATTTTTGGTATCTTCAAGACTAGTTCAAATAAAATAATATTTTACCTTGAGAGATTTAATATATACTGTCAAAAGTACTGCGCAAATGGATACTAAGCCATGATTTAGATGTTTTCCAACAAACTTCAATTTGATTTTTAAGGCCATGTAATTTGTTGTTTAACCTCTGTTTATTACATTGAATAAATAATTAAAATAGTTCTTAAATTTGAAAAAGCTTCACATTTTGTTTTATTTATCTTAGTTTTCGTCTACCCCCTTTTAGGCTAGTAGTGTTCTCTAGCTTTTACGCTTAGGTTAATGCGGTACACTAGTACACATCATTTAAAACTATCTTTAACTTTAGCTAGATCTATCTAGTTCACCTTATTACACCATATCCTTATCTTGAACTAGTTCTATCCAAACCCCCTCTTTAAACCCTATCTCTTTCAGATCCACTCTAATATTATTTTCCTATCTGAGTAGATGTCTTCCCAAAAGTATATTCCCATTAGGTTTGCTTATATTGAACACACATAAATTAATATATTCTTTATTATTTCTAATTCAACATTTTATTTAAACTTTATACTATATGATAACTCAAATATTTAATTTAGGTTCAGCACCTTTAAAACCAAAAAACAAATTAAGAGTTTAATTTGCAGAAATTTTCCAATATGTCGATAAAATGTACTCAAATTTGGTTACTACTTAAATACGAATGCATTTTTTCCTAACACCACGAACTTAGGCTTAAGTTTCAAAAAGCTGAAGGGGAACTAAGAAATCACTAAAACATATAACGATATTGTTTAAAACCTTTTGCCTGTTGGGGAAATTTGATCCTATCTGAGTAGATGTCTTCCCAAAAGTATATTCCCATTAGGTTTGCTTATATTGAACACACATAAATTAATATATTCTTTATTATTTCTAATTCAACATTTTATTTAAACTTTATACTATATGATAACTCAAATATTTAATTTAGGTTCAGCACCTTTAAAACCAAAAAACAAATTAAGAGTTTAATTTGCAGAAATTTTCCAATATGTCGATAAAATGTACTCAAATTTGGTTACTACTTAAATACGAATGCATTTTTTCCTAACACCACGAACTTAGGCTTAAGTTTCAAAAAGCTGAAGGGGAACTAAGAAATCACTAAAACATATAACGATATTGTTTAAAACCTTTTGCCTGTTGGGGAAATTTGGGTAAACAAGACATCCAGGAACTTTCCCCACTTGGTTAACTATCATAATTCATACCCCAAGCAATATACAATACACTTGACCGAGCAGTCATAAACCACTTTAATGGGTGTGTCTCACCATACTTACTATGTTAATGTGTATTCTTCCCCAGCCAGCCAACGTTACTTCACCTTTACTGGGAACCTTTGACCTTGGAGCTATTGGAATTGCTTTCACTGTATCGCTGAAAATGAACGCCCCTTTTATCTAGAGGCAAAAATAACAACAATTTAGTCAAGTATAAAGTTATTTCTGGCCTTTATTAATACCACCCAATTTGGTGGCCACACGGAAGGCAGAGTTTTTTTTTAAACTTTTGGCCCATGGTAATATTTTTTATCCCCCTGGCTCATGGAAATTATAAAAAAATCGTGAGAAAAATTTATTAATACTGATATATATGTATACAGTGTGATGCTAAAACAATTAGACCATTAGTAACTTGAGAATCAACACTTTATTTGAAAAGTAAATATTCACTAGCTAAATAAAGGAAGCTACATACTACACTTTATCACTTTTTGAAGATAATGTGACTCAGGGGAGTTACACCGTACATAAGGAAAAACCTGAGTACTTTCCTCATCAAGTATTGTGTTGATTTCCAGCCCCACCCTCTATATTTGATATAAAATCAACTGATAAAATAAATACGTGTTTTTTTCCTACTTTACTTTATTTTTGAAACTATTTTTACAGTTCACATAAAGAAAATTATTAAGTTTTAATACAAATGTACTTTTAACTGGTAAATGACTACTCTAGTAGACAAGAAAAATCATGCTACCTCCTTCTATGAAACATTAGGAAACATGTTTCACGAGAAATCCTAATCCCTAGTGTGAGATAAAGTTATGAAAGTAATATGTATAAAGTAATATGAATATTTAAGTATATATTCAATCCTAATATTGTCGGTAAAAAATTGCAAACCAACCAGAGACAGAAACTTTGGCCCTTCTACTTTAAAATGTTGAATACCCTTGGTCTAAGGCGTGAATCTCGCAAATGACTAGATTGGGGTTCAAATCCCGGTCGAATGTTCTGAGTTTTTTTTTTAAGAAATGGGTTAACTCTCCCCCTCCAACCCTCCACGCTAAGTCGACTGCGGTTCCTTCAATTCCAACCTCACTCATCCTAAATCTATTAGCGTAACTAGTATATAAGCATATGACCAGGATGTTTAGTAAAGTGCGGAACAAAAAAAAATTTATAAATAATTTCTTCTCCTCCACACAGGTACAATTAAAGATATATTTTTATTAATTAGGAACAATATAGATAAGACTAAAGGAAAATTGTTTTATAAAGTCAATAAAACTACTTATATAATATGTGATCAATCACCAAGCCATATGTGCTGTGGATGTCACTTTTGGTAGATAGGCTCAAGATATTTATTCAATAATAGTACTTTAGTAACGTGCTATAAATGTAAATGGATACAAATCAGTGGACAAAATGTCAGGTTTTCTTAGTCTGATTTATAAATGAAAGCGTCGTAGGGTTTAGAATCCCGTACTTAGTGTAGAGGATAGGATAATTTGTTTACCTATTTATACGAACATGTGGGTAAAATTGTTATATTTCCACCTTCCTCAAACCTACCATTTTGAAGTAATTAAAATACATATAGCCTGGATGGACATTAAACTGTACCGAAAAAATAAAATGACCGCAGAATAAAAGTTTGGATTATTTAAAACGTCTCTCATTAACGTACTTTTACAATATCTATTACTGGTATTAAATTTACATCAAGAGAGGGGGTGAGGGTGGAAATTATTCAGTTTAGTATTACTACCATATTACCAATCAGCTCTAAATTTATTAAAGGAAAACAATTTGAATTACATTAGTTTATATTGAATCGGTCCCGGCACAGATTTATCTGATTGCCAAACCCTTCTTCACCTCTGACAAGGTGTGTATTAATCACAACTTGTGAATGTGAGGAATGCCAGGCCTCCACCGTGGTTCGGATTCCACGTTAAACTGTATGTCCTCCATTTCATCTCACAATCACCCTACCATTGCACATTAGCGTAAGTGTGTATAACCCGAACGGGTAGTAAGACGCGGTGCTAATAAATAATAATTTATATTGAAGTTTATAATAGTCATCAATAATAAATAAGATCTAAAAATATTTATAATTTAACTCACCTTCAATATACCTATATCTTTTCTCCCGAATGAATCATATTTTGGGTGTCGAATAAGGTCATCTGCGTCGTATATTTGACCTCCATTTTTCCATTCGGTAGAGCCTACTCGAACGTAGATTTCGTTACTTTCAAGATTATGTTTTTCTTCACCATTTCTTTAATAAAAAAGATATCATGCTTTGCATTTAAAATAATTATATTAATTTGTGATTTTGGATTAAGTTATCCTGGAAAGAGTGGGGTTATGGGTAGTACATGAAATATTGATGAAGTGTGGCTGAGATGAAATGCTCATGTAATGAAGTTGTTGGAGTTCATGAGGTATTAGAAGAAGCAAGGGTGAGATGGTATGATCATGTAGTGAGTCTATTAGAGTACAAGAGATAGTAGAAATGCAAGGGTGAGGTGGTATGATCGTGTAATGAGTATATTAGAGTATATGAGATAGTAGAAATGCAAGGGTGAGGTGGTATGATCGTGTAATGAGTATATTAGAGTATATGAGATAGTATAAGAAGCAATGGTGAGGTGGTATGATCATGTAGTGAGTCTATTAGAGTACAAGAGATAGTAGAAGAAGCAAGGGTGAGGTGGTATGATCGTGTAATGAGTATATTAGAGTATATGAGATAGTAGAAGAAGCAAGGATGAGGTGGTATGTTCATGTAATGAGTATATTAGAGTATATGAGATAGTATAAGAAGCAAGGATGAGGTGGTATGTTCATGTAATGAGTATATTAGAGTATATGAGATAGTAGAAGAAGCAAGGATGAGGTGGTATGGTCATGCAATGAGGAAGGAGACGAAGAGGATGCCAAATTAAAAGCTGGAAATAATGTATGTAGAAATATAACGCCAAAGAGGGTTTGTAAAGTGATGGGAGGAGCAGATATCAAAGTGTGCAAGGCGAGGAGAGTAATGGAAACAATAGATGAAGGAAATATTGGGTAGGGATATATGAAGATGGATACACTTTATTAAACTGACCCAGACACAGGCTAGAGATGAGTATTGTCGAGGATGATGATGTTGGTATAATTGACTACCATATCTACAGTTTATATTCGAATGATGGTTGCCATTAAATAAACCTAACGTGTAAATTTTTTAAATTTGAATTAACAAATGACACATGAACATGAGAATTGAAACCGGGACCATTGGAACAGTACGCCACTTTTCATACCACAGAGCTATACATGATCTGTCCCATGCTCAGGGTATTTCTTCACACAGAATTTATGACAGAATCTGTTGTACTGACTGATGAAGCTATACCAGATAGATTTTCATGGCGGCTAATCACACAACAAGGATTCATATTATTAATGAAAAAGATAATTCTAATTGTCTCATCAGAGAAGGTAACATAATCCAAACAGTAGAATCAGTCGAATGTTTGTGAAACCATCATCGTGATCAACAACTGTTTCCAACCTGTGGCTGTGTCACTTTAGTAAAATTGACTCTCTTCCTTTATCCTTCTACCATTCTTCCTCCTTCAATCATTTATATTCTTTTCCTTTCACTTGCACATTTTCTGTTATCTCTCCTCCCATCTTTATATTGGTCCACTTGGTGGACTTTTCCCTACACACTTCAGGTCCAAAATTTTATTTGTTATCTTGTCCTAAGGTGAAATTAAAATACCACCAATTTTTTTTATTAAATTATAAACAATCTTGGGCTACTATAATTATCACAAATATTACATATCTTAAGTCTTAACATTAAATAGTTATATGAATCACTGCTCCTAAAATTTGATGATGGCGAGACACAGAAACGTGTAATCTTATCATTAACTACGGGAACAAAGTAATCTTTCACAACAAGAAAACGGGATCTTCAAAGATTCATTTAAAGAATGTTAAATAATTTCATTATAAATCAACTCCTTCTTATTACATAACAACATGATAATCTAAACATCTTTAAATCCTACTAAAAATGTATTACTATCAACCTGATATACATACACTTTTGTTAATATTTTTTTTCTTAAATTTTTTTTCTGGAAATGAAACATGCAATTATATGTTAAAGTATCTTTTAATTATTACAATTTTATTCATCTACTCTTGTTTATTTACAACAACAAAAATGAAAAATAATTCTGTAGCAAATTACAAAGTGTTACATCCTATAAAATTTAACTGTCAGCCTTATCTTCATAACATTCATTTTATTTATTATATTTCAACTATGTTAATTAAACACATATTTTTGTGTTTCTTATACTTAAATAACTTTTGATCTCAAAATTTTAATCCTTTTATAATCTTCACAAATCATGATAATGTAATTTTAAAATTTCAAGTTAATCTCTAATTTATATCATCTCGAATATAAATATATAGTCGCTTATTGTTTTGTATATTGAAATAATTAATTCACTTTTAATTATTTTATCATTAGTAAATTCGTTACTTTTTATTATTACCAATTGATTTACCTTAACTTGACTAGTTATATTTAACGTAAAGGTGTTTACATAAGATATCAATACTTTCATCTCTCATTACATTTTTTATTTATATTATTAATATTAATTATTTCCTTACTACACTTATTGATGAATATCATTAAAACTACCAAATATTGGATAACATTAAGGTGGGAGGTATTTATAAAGTTATGAAAGATATTGCCAAGGACAGTACAGAGTGGAGACCCATCACGTGATTACCTGCCGTTAGGAAGTAAACTAATAATAAAATTAAAAAATTAAAGTATATAATACTTACTGACATTCTTCGAAACAATGCGCTGCAGTAAGGATGTGTATTTTACTAATTATAGATCCTCCACATTTATGCCAGTCATGACGTTTTAAAATCAATGCAGCCTGAAATATTTTAATTTCACTTTTAATTTTTTGTCCACCATTACAGTGAATATATGAAATAAAAGAGAAAGCAAGACTGAGATAATATGTGCGTGTAATGAAGATGGAAAAATACAGTAAGAGAGGCCAAGAAAAGATGGAACCAACAGACAACAGAAAATGCTTAGTGATAGGAAAAAAGTGTAATAAAATAAATAAGTAATATAGAGCCATTTTACTAAACTGACCCAGCCCCAGACTGGAAAAAGTTGATGATGATGTTCTTCTAAAAAAACATATTTTATAACTAAATGATAAAAATTCATACTTATTTGTTTAAATGTTATATAACTGCCAATAGTTTAGTGCAAGATATAATAATATTGGTGAGTAAATATTATCACTTACAATACTTTTGCTGTAGCTTCTAGCTGTACAGTTTTAGTAAAAATAATAGCAACATGAATTTAATTTTGGAAAAAATGATGAAGAAAGTTGATTCTGGGGATATGTAGTACTGTCGTACTGTCCTAGTGACCGGTAAACCATTAAATTAAAATTATTTTATTGAAAGAAAAAAGGGATATGCCTATATATGAATTAAATGTTCAATAGATTTACACAGATCACTGATTCAAGGGGTTATGGTTGATATTTTTGTATGAATTTCTGAATAACAAATAAATAGACAAACAAAGTGAAAATTAACTTACCATAAAGGGGAAGTCTTTTATATTTGCGTCTTGACCGCCGGCAATTCTGGGAAGTTTCTGACAAGTAATAGATTTATACAAACCTGTAAATTAGAACTATTAAATTTAGTAGTTTTTTTTTACAAATTAGCATCAATTAAGTATTAATTTTGGGGTAGTTATCACGTGATTCAATATGTCAAACTACCAATATACGGTAGGATTCGTCCAATCCAACGTAGGTTAATTTGAACAAATCATGATTCCCTATGACATTTCTATTTAAATCATTGTAAATAAAGCAACCATTTTATTTGAATATTAGAAGGAAATATTCGGATAATTTAATGCCAATACATTTTTTATTTTTAATGGATTTATATTTAGTTATAAAATTCAATAGGAAAACTATCTTCTGATGGGAATTAAAGCCGCCATGTTCCATCTCAATTGTGGTATGTTAATTGACCCTGGAGGTTTTATGGAAATATGTTTCCACCAAAATCTTTAGGCACCTTATTGCTCGCTCATATAAATTCAGTGTGGAAGGAAACTGGGAACGACCATAAATCCAAAAAGCCTCTATTACTTGGGATTTCTAAACGATGTTTTAGGTAGTACTATACAAATGAAGGGATGATTGCATGCCTAGCTCCAGATGGGTAAAATTCATATCAAGCCCAAATTCAGGTTGTTGTCTGAAATATAAAAAGCTACTGAACTGTAATAATAGCTACGTTGTAAGACTGGCCTAGGGCCGAAGTTTGTAGAATATAAATAAAAAGGAAACAAATAAATAAATGTTATTTGATTGTGATTGAATTATGGTACTAAAGACTCAAGAAAAATGGTGGTATCATGGTCTAAAGCGCTACTCTCTCAGTAGACTAGACTGCCGATGACTGGGAGATCAAGGATCGAATATAGATCGGGTGTACTGAGGGTGGTTTTTCCAAAATGGTTTTTCAGGCTTCCACGCAAATGTAGGTACACTTCTAATCATTAAACATCCCTTATATCCAAAACCATTAGCGTAATTAACAATTAAGTGTATAGCCTGATCCGGTAGTAAGAAAGGGTTGTAAAAAAATGTATTATGTAATTTCGGTTTTACCAGAAAAGATACCTCATTTGAGTCGGTGGCTAGTCTGCCTACTTAGTTAAAAATCCAGGTTTCAATTTCCGGTTAAATAATATATTTCATTCAAAAGGTGAGGAATTTACCATTTGAAGAGAATGTGTTGTGAATGTTCCATCTCCAAGTTTATTTTTACTAGACAATATTTTTTAATTTCGATCTAGACTTCTGAATTAATTAAAGAGGATAAATATATTTACTTAATTTAACTGTTTTTCTATCTTAAACTTGCTTTAGTTTGTAAAATAATATATTATCATCAATTGTTGATGGCAGTCACTCTTACTAATATATATTAATTAATATTTTATATCTACCTGAGATACAACATATCCAAATTATGCACGATCTACATACAGACATATTTGTAATAATGAATATCTGGTTTTAATTTAAGCAAACTGAGGCTTTAAAAACTCACTGTGTTAATAACTGAAAAATAATATGTTAAAACTAGTTACAATATAAAACTATAATATTTAACTAACTATCCAAGCCGGTAATGAATTTTGTAATAAAATTTTCTATCCAATATATCACATTTTTATGAAATGATTTTCTGGGAAAATGCATCATATCAAAAACTAAACTCGTCCCAAAATATGTCAATAGCTGCAAGTGTATTTTTATTATCACTGTCAGTAATTTTTTTATTCTTCTTCTAAGTATTAATCCAATTACCGGTTAAATACATTTATAATGTTTGGTACATAAATACAGATATCACATTATTTCAGACTGAAGAATTTAGCTACGTCTAAAATGGTCTACCCCTTCTTTTTTATTGAGACACTCTACCTTCATCGTTTATTTCGTAACTCGCTCCATACTCATCCTCTCTCATCATGCCCAAATCAAAATAAGACGATTCTTTCACATTGACCTATAGGATCCTCATTCAAAACGCACCCTGTCAGCACCCATTCGTTATCGACTGTCCATACGAGTGTATTTATCAAATTAATGAATAATCTTGGAATATAAATTAAATGCATCCATATGTGTTAGGAAATCTTCTCATAGAATTTGCTAATTATTTATTTATTTTTTATGTTGTTTACAACCAAGTTCTTTAGTTCACAATTCACAAAATTTATTACAAATACTTGTGAAACATAACTTCTGGAACAGTTTCGTTTTCTCTCTCTGCCATCTGGAAAAAGAGCGAAGCACAATGTAAGCATTACGAGATAGAAGGAAACAAAAGAAGCCACTAGGATTATTTTATTCGAAACATATACCTGAACAGAAGGCTCTTTTCTTCATTTGAATTTCAACCATACTATGGAATAATTGTCCATGACATTTTAATTTACAATTTCCACTCGATCTTAAACCTTAAAATAAAACGGTCAACGATGCGTCAAACTAACAAAATTAAATTTGTAGCATCTATTGTTCAAACATAATAATTCTGTGTGAATTGCCTTTATAATTAAATATAAATAAGTATCTTAAAATTAACTGCTTTCACATATAAGTAATATTAAAACCCGAGTCATGTTATCATCACGCCGGATTCCAAAGAATATACTCCTGTATGTCCTTCTGTCTAACTGACCCCGGAGTGGAGCGTAAACTATTTTAACAATCGGGCTAAAACTTGGTATCTAGTGTTTTCAAAGGTTTGCCCCGAGGGTTTTTTGGAATTGGATATTAAAACATAAAATTAAGGGCGAAAAGAGAAATAATCGATTCTAACAATTTTGATTAAATCTAATTTATAAGCATTGACCGATATTAAAAACAAAATGGCCACTCTCAATTTCTGGTCATAATGATTATAAAATTATAAAATTTAAAGCCTAGAGTCAAAAATTGTTTTAAGTAAGTATAGCGTAATTGTGCTCGGGTTTGCTAGTATATATTATTTTGTTTCACATATTTAACGAGTTTTGAGTAAATGTATGCATTAATAAACAATTTAGTGAGAAATTTAGTGCGGAGTTGCCTACCAATTATTTTAATATATAATATGGTGAAGCAAATTTGACCTCAAATACAAGAATAATATATACCTTAAAAGTTTATCCGTAAGCAATGTTTGTTTCATGAGTGAAAATCATTGTTGTTCTGGATATATAGTTTGAATATAACAAACTTAGTGTCAGCTTAATCAATAAGAAAGCAATTGTGACATAATTTAGTGATAAGCACAGCCACATATTGCCACCTTCTTTAAATGGTTGTATAAAAATGTAGTGAACAGAACACTTTAATTGGTCTATGCACCAACACAGTTGTGTGAAAATATATTGAGCTGAAACTTTTTATTGACTTCTATAACACACAGTTGTAAAACAATGTAGTGAATAGACACCTTTAAATGGTCTATTCATCACAAAGTTGTAAAACAATGTAGTGAACAGACACCTTTAATTGGTCTATTCATCACACAGTTGTATAACAATATAGTGAACTGAACCATTTTATTGACCTCTATAGCACACAGTTGTATAACAATGTATTGAACATAACCTTTTTATTGCCTTCTTCATTACACAGTTGTATAGCACATTATTGAATGCAACACTTACAAAGAGCCATTTGCAATGGTTTGTTGGTTAAATATTTTATTCTTTAACGGTCTCGTGTGATAGAATAAAAAGCATTTGTTATCTTGCACCAGGGTTTGGGACATGTTTGGAAAAGTTGTAAAGATCGCATTACGACGTCAGAGAAGTATTTACTGTGTAGTTTTTTCTGATTGACGATAGGGAACTCATCTTTAATATGAAACAATCACTTTGTTAATTTGACATATATTGGTTAGATATATTTACGTTGATTAATTTAAATAAGACTTCTTCTCACTCTGGATAAAGTTTGTGTACTTTTATGAGCCTTTCAAATAAGTATCTATCCATTTCTTGTAAGAGATAACTTTGGTGTGTACGTTTGGTCCTAACAAACGTATAACAATCATCTTCGTAAATTGCAATCATTACACCAATTATTTGTCCCTTGTATATTACAGGACCACCTGAATCACCCTGTAAAACATATAAACAACAAAAACATTAATAAACAGCAGGGTTTCTATTTTTTTACAATTGTAATACTTTGTTTTAATATTAGAAAATAAACGGTTTTCATCAAATTTTTTGCTTTCTAAAATCAAGGTAAATAATTATTGTGATTGTGTTAAAAAGTGAGCTGAAGTTTATGATGAATCTTTGCGTTTTAAGTAAACCCGAACCAATTTATGTCTGTCCTTCTGTCTCTCTGTCTAACTCTGGCGATAATTCCAAAACTGTTGGATGTATTTGATTCAAATTTGGATCTAGATTTTAATAAGCTACATTTAATTATTGTTTGGAAAAAATTCTGGCAGTAACCCTCTAATTAAGTATAGTTTACTAGCAAATGATTTTAATTCAATTCCAAATTTTTTAAACATTGCTTTAACGATTTGGTTTAAAATGGGTATTTAGGATTTGTTTCACATTTCAAATAATACCATTTGTTTTTGTGTAAAAAATCATTGAAGGCTAGATTTCATGTGGAAAATTTTCAAAAATTTTAAAAATTTTGAAAAACTATTTAATGAGTTTGTTCATTTTATATATATTGGAAGCATTTGTTATGATACAAAATTTGGAATACTTGTTTTGGGAGTACAAAATCGTTAATGGGTAGTTTAATTATGATGACTGATCTCTCAAAATATTGAAATATAAAAAAATACTCTAATTATTTGGTACCTAATGGATATCTTGGTAGTGTTTTCATGACAAATTCCACTGTATACTTTTTGAATAACATTTCATTTTTAGTGTTATTTACAAATGACAGATTTTATGTATATCCTTAACAACAGTTTCACCATCAAACTAGTATCAATTTAAAACACTTCCTTGATAGAAATTTAAATGTTTAACAATACTTACATGACAGGCACCAGAATGTTTTCTCTTATGACTAGTACAAATATTGGTGCTTGTTATCTCTTCGAAATATTTGTGGCACTCTCTTTGGGAGGTTATTTCATGTTCAGTTTTTTGTAAAATTTCATGTGAAGAGGTCTTGTTAGTTTCATAAACAAACCTATAAATATAATTAATTTTGTAATGATATTAGTGTAAATATTGGTAATAAAATGAGAAACACGAGGTAAATTAAATTAGGTATCTACCAATTAGCAAATAGGGTTAGGGTTGTGGTAATATGCACATATTCTAGATTTATGTTTATTTATAAAGGATCAACAATTCATTCTCTTAAGCATTATACTCTGCCTATTTAAATATTGTCATCGATTGTTTAATATGACGTGATAGACATCACAAATAATTTTTTTGTTTCACATTCAGTAGTCTATTATACACTTATTCACTAAATTACATTAGTAAGTCGAAAGTTCACGGCCACACTTACAAAAGTACGCCACCTATTACTATTTTGATCTTGTTCTATCCAGTCCCCCTCATTACACCCTATTCCTATTTTGAGCTTGTTCTATCCAGTCCCCACTCATTACACCCTATCCCTATTCTGAGCTATCCAGTCCACCTCATTACACTCTATTTATTTGAGGTACATTCTAATGTTATCCTCATGTGTGAGTCAATGTCTTCTCAAAAGTATATTCCCCATTGGGTTGGCATGTATTGAGCGTACATAAATTAATATATTATTTATAATTTTGACTTTTATTTTACAATGTATATATTACTATTTTGATCTTGTTCTATCCAGTCCCCCTCATTACACCCTATTCCTATTTTGAGCTTGTTCTATCCAGTCCCCTCTTCTCAAAAGTATATTCCCCATTGGGTTGGCATGTATTGAGCGTACATAAATTAATATATTATTTATTATTTCTAATTTTGACTTTTATTTTACAATGTATATTATTCGATATATTAAATATTTAATTTAGGTTCAGCTCCTTAAATAAAATGAGTTAAGTTGCAGAACTTTTCCATAATATCGGTAAAAATACTTAAATTTGGTTAGTACTTAAATACATATTAATTTTTCTTAACACCACGCATTTAAGCTTAAATTTCAAAAGGCTTACAGGGAAACAAATATTTATTAAAACATATAATAACATTGATTAAAACCATTTGCCTGTTGGGGAGTTTTGGGTGAACCAGACTTCCAGGAAATCTCCCCACTTGGTTAATTATCATAATTCATACCCCAAGCAATATGTATACTATACTTTACAGAGCATTCCTAAACCACTTCAATGGGAGTCTCTCGCCATACTTACCATGTTAGCGTTTATTCTTCCCCAGCCAGCTAACGTTACTTCGCCTTTACTGGGAACCTTGGACCTTGGAGCTATTGGAATAGTTTTCACTGTATCGCTAAAACTGAACTGCCCTTTTATCTGAAGGGGAAAATATAACAGCAATTTAGTTAAATGAAAATCTATTTCTGGTACGATCAATTACTATCTGCTTCGATGGTCACATAGTGTAAGGCAGAGTTCTCCAACCTTTGCTCCATATAGGAACATTCTTTTTATTCCACTGTCTCACGAAAATTATAAAATTATTTCATAAGAAAAATATATATTATCATTGATATAAACGGGGTGGGGTCGCAACAATAAGACCATTAGTAACTTGAAAATAAACACTTTAATTCAAAGTTATATATTCACTAGCTAAATAAAAGCAAACTACATACTATATCATTGTCACCTTTTGAAGATAACATCACTCAGGTGAGCTCCACCGTAGTTAAGGAAAACCTCGGCACTTTCCTGATCATAGATTGTCTAACTCCCCCCTATATATGTATTATATAATAAATTGATTAAAATAAATACGTGTGTAGCCACGTGACCTAAATTGGAAGGCAAGTTTGTGTAATATTGTATGTTATGAGTTGCGAATGACAAAACGAGCGTTACAGGTGGTTTTGATTACTCTATAAACAAATAAACTAGAAGAGCCGACCACAAAAGTTTTGGCATCATTACTTAGCGAGAAACCAGGCCAGGAGCTCGGATGAAAGAGAGGGGAACCAGTCATCATGGCTGACTAATCAACACCAAATTCTAGGGGTCACTCTGCCCGCTTCGGGACTACGCAGACTAAGACACCGGTTCATCAGTACTTATTTAGAGATCTGTCGATCAAGCCCAGGGTACCGGGGTTGGGAACGGTGTAAGGATCACCTAGTAGTCGGACAGTCCAAGGGGAATTCCTAGCAACGCCTCGTTTTGTTACAAGCTTCCGAGTATTATTTAAGTTCTTTCATTCTGATATGTCTACCAGCACCACATTTGTAATATATATTGTAGTAATAATAAACCCCTTTAAAAGCCAAGTCTAACATCAGTCACGAACCCACACATGTACTCATATCACCTCCCCTTACCCTCAGCCATAATACATCCTGACAGATTATAAGGCCCACATGCATGGTATAGAAGAGTTGATGTTGATACGTGTTTTACTTTAATATATAAACAATTATTGATTTTTACCCAAATAAATATATTGCGTTTTTATAAAAATGTACTTAGAAACGTTAAATGACTACTCAAGTAGACAAGAAATATCATCCTACCTCCTGCTATGACACAACAGAGAACATACTTCGCAAGAGATCCATAATCCCTAAGAATGAGCTAACAAGAATATTTTAATATCTATTCAATTATAATATTGTAGGTACAGAATTGCGAGCCAACAAGAGACTGAAACTTTGGCTCGTGGACATAAAAAGGTTGAAGACCTTTGGTCTAAGGCGTGTACCTCGCAAATGACTAGACTGCCGATGAATTGATGATTGGTGTTCGAATCCCGGACAAATGTGCTGAGGTTTTTTTCCGATACTGGTTTTAGCTCTCCCTCCATTACTCAATACTAATGCGATTACGATTAATCTAAGTTCAACCTTACTCATCCTTAAAACTATTAGCGTAGCTAGAATAAGCATAAATTCCGAATGTTTAGTAAGAGGCAATGCTAATATAAACAAAAGAAATTACTACTCTCCTCCAATGGTTTGATAAAGGATATTTTTTAATAATTAGGAACATTAAAGAAAGGACCTAATCAAACTTTTTTTAAGTAAGTAAAACAAATTGTATAGTAATTATATATAATCAACCGTGAATCCATATGTCCTGCAGCTGTCACTTTTGGCAAATACCTTCAAGACTATTAAACAATAATAGTACTTTAGTAAGAGGCTATACATTTTAACCGATATCAAATCAGTGGACAAAATGCCAGGTTTTCTTAGTCATATTTATCAATGATGGAGTCGTAGGGGCTTGAATCCCGTTCTTAAGTATAGAGGATGGGATAATTTTTTTATCGATTTCTACGAACATGTGGGTACAATTTTTATTATTTCCTCCTTCTTCAATCCTAACATCTTGAAGTTATTAAAATATATATAGCCTGGTTTGACATTAAATTGTAATGGGAAAATAAAATAGCCCCAAAAGTTTGGGTTTCTTAAAACTGCTCTTATTAACGTAATTTTACTACGCTTTGGACTGGTAGTAAATTGATCATCCCTTGGTGGAGGTAGGGTTATGCATGGGGGAGTGGGGGGGGGCATAATTTAGTCTGATAATGGCTCAAATATTACCAAGAAGCTCTAAATTTATTGAAGGAAAACCATTTGAATTAAATTTATTTACATTGGAGTTTAAATTAAGCGTCAAATATTAAATAAGGTATCATTACTAAACAAGAATTAAAAATATTTATAATAATTTAACTCACCTTTATTATAGCTATATCTTTTTTCCCGAATGTATTGAATTTTGGGTGTAGAAAAATGTTATCTAAATCGTATAGTTGACCGCCATGCTTCCTTTCTGTAGAGCCTACTCGAACGTAGATATCATCCTTTTCCAGATACTCTTTATCTTCATCACCTCTATTAAAAAAAAAATCATGTTTTACATTTAAAAACATTATATTAATTTGGGATGTTGGTTTAAGTTTTTCAGAAAAGTTTGGGGGTTCAAGTAATACATTAAATAATACAGAAATCACTTAGTTTGACAACCAGTTGCCCAGGTTTCTGAATGCCTAAGCTATTATGAAAGTAATCATAAAATTGGTTTGATCTAAGAAATAACAAAGAGACTATTTAACTCCACAGTTATAGAAGCCACTTTACTTACAAAACCTAAATGAAACCTTTTAGTTTTTTGGGGACCACTTATCTTCAAAGCAGTTATATTTACATTTCATCATCAACCTTAAATTACCAGACCACAGGGTGTAGCCATTAATTATTATTAGATTTCTAGGGCCGTGATATTTTTGGTCAATGACGGGAAGGGGGAGTTTGGAAAGGGCTAAGCCCCTGCCCTCAAACACGCACCCATGTAGCCATTATTTGGTCTGTCTCAAGGTGCCAGACAAAATTTCGATCACATATCCCAACCATGGAGTAGAGGGTAAAATAATCACCGCAAGTATGAAGTCGGACCTTGACCAATTTTTAATTCTACGTCCTTTGCTATCGAGCACAAGAGTAATCTAGCAGTTACCCACTGGTAAAACGAGCTCGTGGGTGCTTTGCTGACAGTATGCAATATATAATCTTTCAGATTAACATCTAATTCGATTCTAAAGACATGATTATGGTGAAACGACAAAACATATACTCTTATCAAGACCTACTATCTTAAACAACGAGACGGGATCCACAAAATTTTAAACCTTTTTTTACAATAAATTAACTCCTTCCTGTTACGTAGCAACTTGATACTTTCAACATGTATGAAATTTACTAAAAATTTAATATTATTTACCTAATATACTTAAAATTTTGTTAAATACTTTTCTCTTAAAAATATTTTCTATATATTACACATGCAATTATATGTTAAAGTAAATTTTAAATTTTACAATTTATCCATCTACGTCAGTTTGGTACTTTTGTTTGATAATTAATAAAAAAATCTATACAATATTATAGATTTTATACAGTTTTAGCTATCAACCTAAAATATTAATCTTCCTAAAATATCAAGCTACTTTCAAATGTAACATTCAAGTTTTTCCTTATATTATTAATCTCCTATATAATGTATTTCCTTATATTATTGTATCTTCTTTCTACATTGAACAATATTATTGAAACTACCAGATAATTGATAGCATAAAGGTGGGTGAGGGTAACACAATTATGAAGAATATGTCCGAGGACAGAACAGCGTGGAGGGCCGTCACGTGATTACCTGTCGTTAGGAAGTAAACTAATAATAAAATAAAAATATGTTAAAACTTACACACATATTTCGAAACAATGCGCTGCAGTAAGGATGTATACATTACTAATTATGGATCCTCCACAAAAATGTTCGTCATTATGTTTGAAAATCAGGGCAGCCTGAAATATTTTAATTTCACCTTTAATTTCTTATCTTCAATTATAAGGAGTACATGAGATAATTGAGGAAGCAAGACTGAGATGGTATGTGCATGGAGTGAAGTTGGAAAAAGAGAGGATGCTGAAGAAAAATTGAAATGAAAGACGAAGGAAAAATACCACCAGTGAGGCCAAGAAAAATATGTGAGGAGCAGATAACATAAAGTGTGAAAGTGAGAGGAGAAAAATGAATGCAATTAAAGGAGGAAGATTGAGGAATTTTACTAAACTTACTTAGCCCCAGGCTGGAAACAATTGACAAATTTTGCAACTTAAAGTTAAATAAATAAATATATATATATGCATGGATATAAAAGGATGCATATATATATAAATTTAAATATACACATGCATATATATAAAAGTATGCATATACATAAAAGTTAAATTTTATATATATCTAATTTCATATATATTCTTATTTGTTTAAATGGTATATTAAGAAACATTTACTGGCAATAATTGAATAACAAAATATAATATTAGCGAGTAAAGAAATAACAACCTTTGTTGTAATTTCTAGATGTACAGTCTAAATAAAAAAACTTGCAAAATGAATATATTTTTAGAAAAAATTATATGGAAATTTAATTTTGTGGATATTATTACTGTACTAGTGATCATTAAACAAATGAAAATTACTTTATTGAAAGATAAGAAGGGTATTATTATATTTTAAAAGTTTACATAGAATTTAAGGGATTTGTGTGATATTTTTGTGTAATTTTCTGGAATATATATCTAATTTCATATATATTCTTATTTGTTTAAATGGTATATTAAGAAACATTTACTGGCAATAATTGAATAACAAAATATAATATTAGCGAGTAAAGAAATAACAACCTTTGTTGTAATTTCTAGATGTACAGTCTAAATAAAAAAACTTGCAAAATGAATATATTTTTAGAAAAAATTATATGGAAATTTAATTTTGTGGATATTATTACTGTACTAGTGATCATTAAACAAATGAAAATTACTTTATTGAAAGATAAGAAGGGTATTATTATATTTTAAAAGTTTACATAGAATTTAAGGGATTTGTGTGATATTTTTGTGTAATTTTCTGGAAGAACGACAGTCAAAGTGAAAATAAACTTACCATGAAAGGGAAGTCTTTTATATTTGCGTTCTGACCGCCGGCAATTCTGGGAAGTTTCTGACAAATAATAGGTTTATACGAACCTGTAAATTTAGAGTTTGTTACACATTTGCACATATCAGGTATTATTATTGGGCCACTTACCAGCTTCCACTTGATTCAGACGTCAAACTTGCAATATACAATAGGATTTGTCCAATCGGACAGCGGTTAATTTGAACCCACCATGATTCCTCACGAAATTTCTATTTAAATCAATAAACAAAACCATTTAATTCGAAATTTTAGAAGGGAGTATTCGGATGATTCGAAGCCAATACATTGTTAATTTTTTCGAGTCTATACTCATTTAAAACCTAAATTAACGATCTCTATTAAGCCCTTCATATGCAAAGAATGTCAAATAAAGTTGATACATAGTTAAAACAGAAAGAGAGGAATTATTGTGCAACGGCCACGAGCAGGTTGACTAATATATTGAATGTTTTGACTCGGCTTTCATCAATTTTGATTTTTGCAATATCCGTATACTAATTTCGTCTAAGTTTTTATATTTTATGTTTGATAAAATGTTTGTGAATAAATGTAGTATATTTTGAGATTATCAATGAAATGTATACTGGATGCCTATATATTCATAAAAACGGAAAATCTGAATTTTGAATTTTTTTAGACATCGATCAAGAGATATTTGCGAATTTTTACGTTTAATGAAAAGCCGAACACTAGAGATTAGATTTTAAAATTATGCTGTTCCAGTGTCTCTCTGTCTGTCTGTCCGTCCCTGGGCACGGATACAAAACTGTTATAGATATTTCGAACAAATCTAATATTTATATTTTATGGGGCTATAACTCGTTATAATTTTCTTATTTCAACCTCAGCCTTAGTTTACTGATGTATGGTTTCTTTAATTCAAATTTTTTGAAAATAGCTCTAATGATTTGGTTTAAAATGCATATTTAGAATTTGTTTAACATGGCAAATAAAATTATAACACTGGTTTGTGGACAAAAATTAATTGGAGAGTAGTTTACTGATGTGAAATTTTCTCTCTCAACCAAATTTATCTACAATTATTCTTAATTCATGATGAAGTATCGATAAACCATATTTTTGTAAGACGATGTAAAAATAATTAATAAAAATTACTTGAGAAATATATTCGTATGTCACCTAAATAAATCACCATCTCTCACTGTCTCCCATGTAAAACATAAAACTAATGGTGATGCGAAAGCAAGTAATAGACCTAGCTTTACGTGAGGAATTTCATAAGAATATTCCACTTACACATACAGTTTGTATCAGAAGTTCTTACCCTACTCCCCTGTCATCGTTTTTTTTTTTGTCAGGTTGGCTATGGACAAGGGGTGCGCAACACTATACAGATAGAAATAAGTATTGATGTTTTTTTATTGAACAGTACTAGTATTATTTCAACCAGGGTGGTCTTGGAGTAAAGTCCTCACTTCATGACCCGATGCTCGTGGGTTCAAACATATCTGAGGTCAATGGATTTTTTTATCAATAAAAATCCGTACCACAATATCCTTCTAAGGGCAAATAGAGCCGTCGAGTCCCATGTTGATTGTGGCATGTAAAAGGACCCTGCAAATATTATTAAAATATCCCTCCCGTCAAATATTTAGGCATTTTAGTGCTCTCTCATAGAAATTCAATGTGGAAGAAAACGAGGAACAACCACACTTCCTAAAATCCACTAGAACATGGGATTTCTACCAGATTGTGCAGGCAGCACTGACCAGATGAAGATATGATTATATACCTAGCTCCGGTTGGTTAGTAATCACATTAAACCAACATTCAGGTTGTTGTCTGAAATAAAGAAAGCTAAAAGTCTATAGTAATGGCTACAATGTAAGACTGGCCATGGGTTGAAATTGGTAAAACATAAAGAAATAATTGTAATTTGAAGGTGTTTGAAGTATGCTAACTAAAGACTCAAGAAAAATTGTGGTCTCATGGTCTATCGCGTTACTCTTGCAGTAGACTGGAATTCCGATGACGGGGATATTCTATTTCGAATCTCGGTCGGATGTATTGATGGTGATTTTTCTACTCTTCCTTCAAATAAATTCGATACACTTCCCATACATAATATCTCCAGCATCTCTAAAATCATTAGCGTAATTAGCACTTAGGCGTATATCCAGAACGGGTAGTAAGACGCAATAATAAAAAACCATACATGTTCGTTTCAGTTATACCAGATAAGATACTTAGGCTGAGTCGGTGGCTGGTCTGCCTTCTTAACTATTAATCTAGGATTCTATTATCGGTACGTCCATAACATTTTGTTGTTTAGATAAGATGTTATTCATGCGGTGAGGAATTTACCATTCGAAGCCTAGATGTTGTGTTTGTTCCGTATTTATGTATTTTACTTTCTCGCTATCTTAAAGGTATAGAAAGTATTATGATCGTCAAAAAAAAAATCGAACTCGAGATTTTGATGAATCTCGACGTTTCATGAACCACCGAATCCGAAAAAG
This sequence comes from Timema bartmani, assembly GCA_902151455.1. Classification (NCBI taxonomy): domain Eukaryota; kingdom Metazoa; phylum Arthropoda; class Insecta; order Phasmatodea; family Timematidae; genus Timema; species Timema bartmani. Next base: position 61,747 of record CABFWB010002337.1, read on the forward strand.
TTGTTTTTGAATTTCCGTCTATTTGTCTATCTGTACCTCCAACTAGAGCCTAAACTATATTACCGATTGGGCTAAAACTAGGTTTCTAGTGTTTTCATAGCATTGCCCTAAGGGGCTTATGGAAATGGATATCTAACCCTTAAATTAAGGGTAGTTTACTGAAGGGCAAAAAGATAAAAAAAATATTTTCTAAAAAATCGGCTCTAACGATTTTGGTTAGATTTCATTTATAAACATTTTTAAATATTTCTAACAAAACGGCTACTCTCAATATTTCGGCAAAATGACTTTAAAGACTCCGTTCTGGTGGGTAAATTATAATTTTTTATCATATCTCCGAAACTATTTGAGATATTAAATTACTTATCACAAATATTTAGATCTATTTATAACACAAATATTTTATTCGAAGCATATTTTTTTATAAAACCAATAAATTTAAAGCTATACGCAAATATTTATATATTTTACTTTTTTGAACACAAAAGGTGAAGCATTGCGACCGTAAAACAAAATGTTAATGGATGTCGACGTCTCATGACCCCTAAACCCTAAAGAGTGCTCTTTACGATGCCGTTTGTCTGTGTGTCTGTTTAAACTTAAAATTAAGAGTAGTTAAATAAAGGGCGAAAAGAAAAAAAAACCGATTTTCTCAAAATCGTTTAACGATTTTGATTAAATTTCGTATCTAGGCGTTGATAACGATTATAAATAAACTGGCTAATTTCATTCCCCCATGAAAATTACTTTTAGGATACTTTACAGAAGCTGAATATCCCGTATCTTCGGAACTATTTGAGATACTAAATAACTTATCATTGCAAAATTGTAGTACTATAAAAAATAAAAAAACCTTTATATGAAATATATTTTTATAAAAGCAACAGTTTCTGAGATATTGGCAAATATATTAATACCATTTTGTGAGCTTTAGTTGTAAACATAATATACTACTTAAGTCTTAACGCAATAATTCTCCAATGCCATAGTGTAATTAAATATAAGTAAGTATCTAAAAAAAGTATGTTATTTTTCCTTAAAACTCTTAGGAGAAATGTTTGCACAGCAATGATCTATCTCCATTTTAGACTCAATAGTCAATATTTACATTTTTTATTGGTCAAAATGTATAAATGAATAATTAAATATCAATACGATGACTTGAAGATGTGCAACACCTTGACGATACTTAAGTTTATAGAAAGAGAGAGAAAGTCTGTGTGGTGCGCCGTACCATTTATTTTAAATAAAATTATAAAATTTAAAGCCAAAACTCAAAAACTGTTTTACATAAATATAGTGCAATTTATGCTTGTGTTTGCTAGTGTATATTATTTAGTTTCACATATATTACGAGTTTCAAGTCTATATCTTAATTTTTTTTTAAATAAAGCGAGGAAGTAAGTGCGAAGTTCCCTACAATCTATTTTATATCGTGAGGATATAATTAGTTGGTTTATTAAGTACAATTAAAATAGCTCAATAAAGATATTTTTAAAATTATACATGTTGCTTTAAGTTCGTTTTTATAATAGGTAATATTCTTTTCCTTCAATCTCAACTTCTGAATTAATTAAATAAGATACATGTTTTTGCATAATGTTATTGTATTTCTATATTTATCTTGTTTTAATTTGTAATATTTTGTAATTATTAATGGCTCACTGGAGTAAATTATGCTAATATAATATATTAATTAATGTTATATATACCTGATAAGCAACATATCCAAATTATCCACGATTTACATATTGACATATTTGTAATAATTTACGTCTTATTGTACCTTAAACAAACTGAGGCTTTAATAACATGTAGATCACTGCCATAATAACTGCAAAATATTATCTAATGCTTTGTTTCAATTAAAAACTAATATATTTAAATAACAATCAAAGTCTGAAATGTATTTTGTAATAGTGATTTGTGTTCAGTAAAAAAAAGTTTTATGAAATGGTTTTCCAGGAAAATGCATCTGTATCACATTATACCCTTTTCAATATTTTTCAATAATTAAAAGTGTCTGCTACTAATATTGTTGTCAGTACTTTAAATTGTTGTTTGTTCTTCTAAGTATTCATCCAATTACAGGCTTAGTTCTCAGTAAAGTGTATCAATTATAATATTGGGTAGTTAAATACAGAAATAATAACATTATTTCGAACTGAAGACTATTATAAAATAATTATACATACACATATACATGCGTACATACATACAAATATATTTACATATATAGGCCTACATACATATATAAATTCATACATACATAGATTCATACATACATAGATTCATACATACATAAATAGTTACATACATACATACATTGATACACACATAGATACATAATACAAATATATATAGGCTTACAGATATACATAAATCCACCTACATACATGCGATCATGCGTACATGCTTATATGTATACACGCATACAAACACGCATACATACACACATATATATACACACACACATACACACAAATATATACACACACGCATCAACAAACACACATATGCACACGCATAAACACATACACACATATGCACACGCATAGACACATACACACATATGCACACGCATATACATGCATACTTACATAGATTTATACATACATATATACATACATACATACATACATACATACATACATACATACATACATACATACATATATAAATATTCACACATATATGTTCTTGCATACTCCTTTGTTGTTAAAATTATTAATGTTCCTCTTTTTCACGCATTCATCTACAATATTTTGCCACGTTTAATTTGGGTCTCCCCTTTCTATTGTTCTACTCTCTTGCCTCATATATTTGCTTCTTCATTCGATCCACACTATCCTCTAAACATGCCCAAACAAACATAAAACGCTTCTATCACAACGATTTATCAGACTCCCTTTCAATCCACACGCATTCATCTTATTTCTCCTTCTAGCCCACGCTTGATAACTCTAAAACAATGTTGGTGTCAACAAAGAGAACCACCAGTCTATCGATTTCGTCCGGAATATCCATGCCGTTGTCAAAATTTACTTAGCTTTAGCTCCTATCTTAGAGTAGGTCAGACATTTTGTGGTCCGCCGTTGTTGCTTAAGTATCAACATGGACAGTTGACAATTTCAAAGGCCATTAGATATGTGCTTAAAAGTAATGTGTTGCCCACACACTATATACATATGGAGCCGACTATGACGTTTCATAATGTCGCAATTTGGTGTCACTGACCCCCAAGTTCATGACGTGGATATACTTATATTGTCACACTGTACAACCGGTAAAGTGTTGTCCGTTGTCAGGAAATGATTTTCAGCTCATGTAAATGGAAACGTATTATAAAAGAGTGCAAGATTTTGTTTACCTTGACAAAATGTTCTGTAAAAATGGACTGCACTGCTGTGCTAGAGCCGTGTCATCCGCATACAGTGCCAATTTGGTGTCTGGAGATTTAGGAATGTCGTTCACATTCAGACTGAAGAGCACTAGGCCCACTAGGGAACCCTGCGGGACTCCAGGCCAGATGCTTCTGACTTGGGAAGTGGCGTTCCCAAAGGTAGTGGAGAAGATTCAGTGGGAAAGATAAGATTGAACAACCTTAACTAGGTACAAAGGCAGGTTCAGGGAGAGGAGTTTGAAAAGGATACCTTCGTGCCACGAGCCGGACGATTTGGTGAAACGTATGGTGTCCCACCCGAAAGCTGAACTGCTCGTCCACCAAGATGCCTGCCTCGCGAACATGTCGGGTCAGTATCGTCAGTAGAAGTATCTCGAACAACTCGCTCAAACAGTCAAGTAAGCTGATTGGTTGGTAAGACGAAGTTAGGGCCGGGTCCTTACCTGGTTTATGGAAACAGAGTACGTTGGTGTGCTTCCAGAGCTCAGGGAAGTGATTCAGGAGCAGGACGGCGTTGAATAACTCCACTAGGAAGCTAATCGCCTCCAGGGGCAGCTTTCTGAGTTCCGCGTTTTTGATAACGTCGCGTCCGGGGGCTTTGTTCAGTCTTAGAGCGGCTAACGCCCGCGACATTTCTGTTGCCTCCGTGGGTTCAGGTTCATCCAAGGATCTGTACGAAACCGCAATGATGACCTGAGCCATGTGCGCAATGTGCGCAATGTACGCAATGTGTGCAATGTGCGGGTCGTTAGTCGGTAAAATTGTGCCTCTAAGTGCTCAGTGAGAGCATCGGCCTTCTCCTTGTCGGAGTTGGCCAACCCGTTACGTCCCACAATAGGCGGCCTTGGTGTGGGGACACGGATCAAGTTCCTCGTTATGTGCCACAGGGACCTGTCCTGTACGCACAAGCTCTCAATCTTGTCCTCCCAGACACTGTTCCGGTATTCTTGAATCATCTCGTGAATCGCATTGACTTTGCGGCTCCAGTTGGCCTTGTCTACCGGGTCCCTCGAGATTTGCCAAGCTCTCCTCAGCCGATTTTTCTCCTGGATGTGCCTGAGGATAGAATCGGGGAAAGAATCTTGTGGCGCCCTCTTAGGATGGTGCCTCGGCGTCGAAGCTTCAAGCGACTCTTTTATGGTGGAAGTTATGAACTCCACTCCGCGATCGATTTCCGCTGTTGTTTGAAAGGTAGGGATGTGTCCCAACCTCCCTCTCAACACATTCGTGAAACTGTCCCAGTTAGTGCGCTTAAGGCCGGGTTTTTCGGGAGGGACTATGAAGGACACTGCGTGTCCTAGTTTCACAAGAACGGGATTGTGATCCAAGTCTAGCTCAGCTAGAGACCTCAGCACCAACCACCTTCTGATCTCTCTGGATACAACGAAGTTGAGGACGTCCGGGAAACCAAGGGGATTGTGAGGAAAGCGTGTAGGGGTCAGGGGCCGGAAGCCACCAAGCCTTGTAGATCTATGACATCGTGGGGAAATCATTACGAGCGCACATAATCCTAGAGCCCCATGAAGGGTGCTTAGCGTTGAAGTCACAACCGATTAAAACAAGCGTGGTACCTCGAAGCAGCACGTCCATGTCAGCCTTCGTAACCCGGTCTAACTGGCGGTAGGGAGGTAAGTATATGGAAATAAGTCTCACTGGTCCGGTAGAGGTCACCAGTTGGATAACCGTTGCTATATTAAGTGAAGTGAAGGATGACGCTTATATAGTTACGGACCTGGCGAACTCGAGGACAAGCTAGCATCTGGACATCTAAGGAGGGAAGGGGGGTTATTTTCCGAAATAGTGCTGAGTGATCACTATCGCTCTTTGCTGGTGTGGCACCCAGATAAAATTATCTGCCTTTTCTTGGTAGCATGGCTCGAGAGTAAGACGTCGATTTGCTGGTGGTGCCGGCCCAATCAACTGGGCAACTTTCCTGGAGCATTGGTGTTTCCCAGCAAAATAAATTTACAGCACCTGCCCCATGTTACTTGAATATATTAGCACTTGTAATCACAGTGTTAATCGTATTTATGCTATTTTATGTTTACATGTAAAACCAGCGCTTTTATATGTTACACTACTTATATCGTTTTGGTGCAGTATTTATTTGAGTCAAAATACATTATATAATTCATTACATAAACACTCCGTTTACCCTGAGAGCTTACCTTTAACAGTTGATATTATGGCGCAGCTTAAAATATTGGACCATAGTTTAATCGATCGAGGTACTCTTGCTTACTCTCATAGTTATTGTGGTATGTACGTCCTTACTTAACTTCTTAAAATTATTTACCAGTGGTAAATTTTAGTAAAACGCACAAGGGATAGGTTCAGTACTAGAAAAGTTTTGCACAAATTAACAGCCATTTTAGACCGGGAGCTAGGAGTGACTTCGTTTGCAAAATATGAGGGACACATTCTGTTTTATGGGGTGTGTTAGTTGGCTTTAAGAAAGTGCATGTTGCCAGGTGATTTGTTGGTTCAATAAATGTGTACAGTACACACCATATGGTGCTAGAGCCGTCAATTAAGAATGAACTTTGTTCATTTGTTTTAGTAAAAAGAAGTGCTCAAATGTCTTATAAAAATGTACTTTTATGGCTAACATAATAATTTAAAGAAGGTTTAAGTAATAAAACAATAATCTGTACAGTTCTGAAAGTATTAATTGAAGAAAAGATAATCAAAGTTTTCAAGGATTCAAAGTTTTTACGGTTTTACTCTGAACATTTACATAAACTTATGCACAATGTTTCAAATTTTCTATAATTGCACAATTTGGTACTACATTAAGTTTTACATCCACACGATTTAGTAAGTTAGCCAGAACTGGAGCTTGGGGTACAGGGCAGAAATTTCTTTAAGCTCGGATCCAAATTTCTCAAAATTTAAGGGTTAAATTAAAGGCAAGTATAATTTTCTCAAATATAAATTTTCGTATAAGCTCTCAGAAATTGCTAGTATAATGTGTCAGAAATGCTGAGTACTAGTCAAAAATTTACGCTAAATCCAATTGTTTGAGAAATTGATCTGTACCGAACCTCATCTGCTGAAATGATTTGTTTTCATATCAAATACTAACATATTTTTCCAACTGATTAATCTTTTCTGGAGTAATGACATTTATGTTTCCTAGCAAAGAAAGTGCTGATTGGATAAACGACAAATGAGCAAGATTCAAGGCATTATTTTAAAAACCTACGCGACTACCGGTGTCACAGCTGGTCAGGGCATGTAATCCTGGCAAGTTGATACTATCTTCTTCTCCAAGTGATTGTACAGTTAGCTGGCATCTTATGTAACGGTTCCCGTCACACGGACTTCTCATCCGATATTTAGCCTGGCCCGCTAAATTTATGATTGGTATATTGTGGAAGCATGCCCACAAGAGTCGGATACTTCCTGTGATGCGTGGACGTTAACGGTGCTTACTCCCACCACATGGTGCTTCGGTTCATCCAACAGCGCTATGAACTATCCGTGGGTTATATGAGAACTTTCTCGATGAACGGTGGTGGAGAGGATTGTTAGGAGGGGGCACTATGTTAGGAAGGGACTGTGGTTCCTAGTGTAGAGTAGCGTTAGACTGAGTTGAAATGTGCAATTTAATTTTTTTTGCAGTGGCCACTTGCAGTTCCCAATGTTTATATTTTCTGAAGTAGGAGTAAAGTCATAAAATTGTTTTCCGTGATAACTTGTTAAAGGAATATACTATTTATTTTAAACTAACTTATTAATGATTCAACTCATATTTTCCATATGTAAATAATTATATGCTTCACCCCCTTTTCATTTCATGATGAGAACTTGACTATATGGATTATTGAAATTAAGAAGAAAGCTTAACCAAACATTTAAGGGGAAAGGTTAATTTATATGGAGATAAGGAATGTTTGTTTGGCCTGATTTTTCTTTCGTGCACTCCCTTCGGGCGTATTGAACACTCTTTTTTTTTTTAGTCTCCTGGGCTGGGCATAACCCTTATTTATGTTAGGAATTATTAGGTAGGGCAGATCTGATCATGGTAAACCTCGGAAAGCCTAGGGGTTTAATGGGGAGCTTCGTTGCCTAACAGGCAGTTGATCCCTGACCGAGGGGTCCCTTATTTATCCGGGTCTACCTTACATCTACATCTGGCGACTGAACGACTTTCCTCGTTAATGTTCAGTCTCGCTATCGCAAACGATCATCACATCTATTGAACTTCACGTCTACTCTTAATACAGAGGCACTTGAAATAAAATATATCGTTTGTTTGAAAAACGCTTCAGCAAATTACCGAAGTTTGGATTTTTTTTAACTGAATGGAGTGAACAAATCCCATTCCATCAATAATACAAGCCTTGTTGTTATTTTGAGCACTTATAATATTTTTGAATTTTAGATCGCATTTACAAGAATGGTTATTTTCTATTTCGTTCACCAAATTTGATTCCTGTCTTTTATGATAAAAACCACTTTTGTCAAAAATATATATTTGATATCCTATTAATTCATGGGATGTTAAGCTACGCAAATCAAATCCACGCAGAACTGCTTACAAAAATAACTTCTGCACTTCAACTATCAATAAAGTGTCGTCTAATGATTTACGTTTCTATCTTGCTTAAGAAGTTTAAGAAACTTTGTCTTTTTTGTTGGCTCAAATACGCTTTTTTTTTTTCCTCGAAAGCAAGCTCTTTCTTTGAAATTGGCTTATCGCTTGTTCTCCATTATGTTTTACTGGAAGTAAACATTGTGTGTAAACGCCTTTCTCAGCAAATGAACCAGTATAAATATTTATATAAGACCATTTTGTTCATTATGGTTTTCGAATGGATTATACTGAGCCAAAAGACCAACTAGGCATTGGATATTTTCTTCCTCTTTATTAATTCTGGTCTGGTTTCACCCATTGTGAAATGAAGAATATGTATTGCTCGTAGGATCCAGCTCACAATCAATAAACATCCGTAAAGCCTGATGGATTGAATTTTTAAAATGATACGAAAGCAGCCACCTATGCATAGCTTCTTCACTCTGAATTATTCCGATCAAACTAACCGTCACAGCTGAAGAACGTATTTAAATTTGTTCTAATGCCAAATCTCATTCCACAAAATGAAATACTCCAGCTGTGCGTTTCACAGAAAGCATATTATATCTTTTAAATTAATCAATAATTACAGCTGGCCTCTCAGAGGCACCTTGAATAGTGTTAAAAATGTTCGGCTTTGGTTCTTGCACTAAATCTTCAGAAATGTCACAAAATTAATTAACAACAACACTTAACACTGTGTTTTCTTTTTCATCTGATAACTTATACTTATATCTTACAAAAAATAAGGCAATGAAATACCCACAGCAATTAGTGCACGTTGGCTCAGAAGTAACACCTTAAGGTGATTTAGAGGTGCTTGCCCTTGAACACCTTACAAAATTTATCTAGTGCAGGGACGGTGAACCGACAAATTACCCAGCTGACAACATGAATTTCCATTGAACCTAGCATCCCAGGTGGACAGATTTGGAAAGAGACCGCGCCCCTTATTCTTTGCAAACGAAACCCCTCCTAGCACCTGCACTATTTGCAATGGTTTGTAATATATTTAACCTATTTTGCTCTTTAACTGTGTCGTGCGATGGAATAACAAATGTTTTAGTCTCTTGTACCAAGGTCTTTAGACAAGTTTGGAACAGTTGTAGACAACGTAGTACAACGTCAAAGGAGTATTTACCGTGTAGTTCTTTCTGTTGACGATAGGGAGCTCGTCTTTACCCTGAAACCATCTTGGTTGTGTTAGTTTGACATATTAATATGTTACGAGGATAAAAATGTGTGGAATCATAGAATCAAGACTAAATGTATACGTTCTTAATTAATGCGTAATTGTTATAAAAGAATAATGAAAAATAATATATGTAATTTAATAATCAAATCAATTAATTAAATTAATTTTGTGCATATATATGTGTCACAAATTTTTAAAATATCTATGTTTTTCATTTTATTAATTATGTATAAGCAATATATAACAATCAACAAATGTATCTTCACGTGGAGGTTAAAAAAATTAAATTAATACAATATATTATATTCTTGATTAAATATTTTTATGTTGATGGAATCTAAATAAGACTTCCTTTCACTTTGATTAGAGTTTGTATTTTTATGAGCCCTTTAAATATGTCTCTATCCACTTCTTGTAGGAGATAACTTTGGTATGTACGTGCGGTGCTATCATGGTCAAACAATCACCTTTAACAATTCCGACCATTATGCCAATTAGTTGTCCCTTATATATTACAGGACCACCGGAATCGCCCTGGAAAGTATAAACCATATAAACATTAATAAACAATATAGTTTCAAAAACATTTTTACAATTTCAATACTTGGTCTAAATATAGTAAAAAAACTTTCTTTATCAATATATTTTTCCTTTCTAATATCAAGAGAAATGATTATAAATGTGTTGAAATTCGAGCTCAAGTTTATGATGAATCTTTGGATTTTATGTAAACCTGAACCAATTGATGTCTGTCTCTCTGTCTCTGTCGATGGATCCAAAATGGTTAAATGTATTTTATTCAAACTTTTTAGGTTTTAATGGGTTACACTCTGTGACTTATTTTTATTTTGAACCTAGCCATCAAATTAAGGATAGTTTACTGACAAGTGATTTTTTAATTCCTAGTTTTTCGATCATGGCTTTAACGATTTGGTTTAAAATGTACAGTAAAGATTTGTTTAATATGTTAAATAGCATGTATTATTGGTATTTGGGTAAAAATTCCCATGTGGGAAATTTATTAAATTTCAAAATATTTTGAAAAAAAAAAAATCTAAGAGTGTGCTGGTTAGGTTGGGCTAATATGTTAGTTCGAGATGTAGTGACGTCACCCTCCAGACTGCGGTGCCGTAGGGTTGCGTAGCGCGGCTTGGCGGGTCGGTGGTTCGAGCTCGGTCATTCGCAGTAAGAGTTCATTTTGATTAAGAGCTCATTCGCAGTTGAACTAAGACAGTTAACCTCAAGAGGTCAATAGAAGTAGGAGCTGACGTGCAGCAGAGTCAATAGAAGTAGAAGCTGACGTGCAGCAGAACTGGGAAGCAGACGTGTTGAGTTCAGAGAGTGGAGTGTCGCCCCCACCCCCACCCTTCCCAATTATCTTGTTGGACGAGACCTCTTGGTGGACCATGTGGAGTGGATAACGAAGGAATGATTTGTACAACACGACAATAATAAAGTTCAGGAAAAAACATGATAGCATTGAATGTGTCTTTATTGTATGACTCCTGCATTTGACTAAGAGGATATACGTCACCGAGCAGTGGCAAATAGTGAAGATCAGATGTGGTGTACCCAGGACTTGGTGGTCCAAGGAGTTGGGAACACACATTTATTCAATATATATGTACATATATAGGAATCATTTGGTTTGATAAATAATATAGTATACATATTTTGGGGGTACAAACTCGTGAATCGGTAGTTATGATGATTGATATTTCAAAAAGTTGAAACATACAAAAAATTACTGTAATTATTTGGTACCTAATGGGTATCTTGGTAGTTTTTATATGATAAATTTCACTTTTTATTAATTTTTTGAATAATATTTCGTTGTTACTATAATTTAACAATAAATGACTTTTTTTCAAAAACATGATTTATTTTAAGTATATCCAAACAACCGTTTCAGCATAAAACTTGTAGCAATTAAAATACTTCCGTATTTGAAATTTTATTTACTAACAATACTTACAGGACAGGCACCAGAGGTTTTTCCCTTATGCCTTGAACAAATATGGCTGCTTGCTATCTCGTAGTAGTACTTTTGGCAATCTTTTTTGGGAGTTATTTCATGTTCAGTTTTTTGTAAAACCTCATGTGGACCAATCTAGTTTGTTTCATAAACAAACAAATAGATATAATTATTTTTCTAATGAATTTAGTGTGCATATTGCTGATAAAATTAAAAAAGCAAGGTAAACTATATTGGTCATTTACCAATCAGGAAATATTATATGGTAATATGTACATACTCTAGAATAATTTTTATTTTTAAAGGATGTACGATTAGAGACTTAAGCAATATACTTTTAGTCATTTAAATATTGTACATGATTGCTTAATATAACATGCTAGACATCACAAATTAAATTATGTCTATATCTAGTATTATTTATTTATTTAATTTATTGGATTAGGAACTTGAAAGTTAACTGCCGTAATAACTAAAGTATGTCACCTTTCTTGAGCTAGTTCTATCCAGACCACCTCATTACACCATATCCGTATCTTGAGCTATTTATATCCAGTCCACCTAATTACATCATATCCATATCTTGAGCTATTTATATCCAGTCCACCTCATTACATCCTATCCATATCTTGAGCTATTTATATCCAGACCACCTAATTACACCCTATCCATATATTCAGCTATTTATATCCAGTCCACCTCATTACATCCTATCTCTTTCAGGTAAATGCAAATGTTATCATCCTATTTGAGTCTATGTCTCCCTAAAGTATCTTCCCATTAAGTTTGCATTTATTGAGCATACATAAATTGATTTATTTTTTAATATTTCAAATTTGAATTTTTATTTACAGTTTATATTATTTGATATATCAAATATATTTAATTTAGTTTCATCTCCTATAAAACCCAAAACAATTTTAAGAGTAAAGTTGTAGAACATTTCTATAATATCGTTAAAATATACTTTAATTTGTTTACTACTAAAATGCCTATTAATTATTAATTTTTAAACCACGGATCTAGGTTTCTATTTCAAAAGGATGATGGGGAACTAAATACTCATTAAAACATATATAAATATTGATTAAAACCTTTTGCCTGTGTGGAAGATTTTGTGAACCAGACATCCAGGAACTCTCCCCACTTGGTTATATTTCATAATTCATACGCCAAGCAATATACAATATACTTGACAGAGCATTCATAAACCACTTCAATTGTACAATTCTAATATCTCGCTATACTTACTATGTTATATTGTATTCTTCCCCAGCCAGCCAAAGTTACTTCGCCCTTACTAAGAACCTTGGTCCTTTGAGCTATTGGAATTATTTTCACTGTATCGCTGAAACTGAACTCCCCTTTTATCTGGAGGCCAAAATAACAATAATTATGTCAAATATTAATTTATTTATGACTTCATAAACTACTATCAGCTTCGGTGCCCGCATGACCAAAGGCAGAGTTCTTCAACCTTTGACCAATATGACCATTTTGTTTAGTCCACTGGTTTATGAAACTTATAATTTTATTTCACGAGAAAAAATTACAATTACTGAAATATACAGGGTGGTGCCGAAACAATAAGACAATTCGTAACTTTAAAATCAACACTTTAATTGAAAAGTAGATATTTACTAGCTAGATAAAGGTATACTACATACCACACTTTATCACTTTATCACTTTTTAAATTTTGTCACTCAGGTGAGCTCCACTGGTCGGCAGACATACCTCAGAACTTTCATAAGCATAGATTTTTCTAATTTTTTCCATCCCTGCCCTATATATGTATAAAATAATCAACTAATAAAATAAATGCGTATTTTATGTTATTTTACTATTTTTTTCTATTTTACGTAAAGAAAATTATTATGTTTTCACACAAATATACTTAGAACCCGTAAAGAACTATTCTAGTAGACATTACAAATCGTGCTACCTCCTGCTATTAAACAACAAAGAACATACTTCACGAGAAATACTAATATCTCGTGTAAGAATAAGAATGAGTTAATAGCATTATTTTAATATTTATATTAAATCCTAATATTGTCGTTACAGTATTGAACGCCACCAAGCAACAGAAATTTAGCCCTAAGACCTTAAAACGTTGAAGACTTTTAAGAAGTGACTCTTGCAAATGACTAGACTGCCGATTAATTGAAGATCGGGGTTCGAATTCCAGTCGAATTTAATGAGGATTTTTTTTCCCCTGCCGAAGTGGATCTTAACACTCCCTATGTCCTTTCACGCTAGATCGACTCTGTTTCTTCTAAATTCAAGTTTACTCATCTTTAATCTATTAGCGTAACTAGTATAGACGCGTATGCTAAAAAATACAATAATAATTACTATTCTTCCCCAGCGGTTAAATGAAGGAGATTTTTTATTTAATTAGGAACATTATATTATCCTATATATTATTTATTGTGTCCACATCCCTTTTTCTCAATTAATACAAAGCTTACAGCGATGAATAAAGTATCAGTGGATAGGATTTTTTTACCATATACTGACATAGCATACTCAGTTTGTGTAAAATTAAAGTTAAAAGAAAATTAACAATATTTTTTTATCAATTACCGAAAATAAACTCTTTGATATTTTGTGTATACACTTCGCTGAGTATTTAATTTCAACAACCCAACAAAAGACTAAATCATATTTTTGGGGGGTGGGGAGGTGAAGGTTGGATGTGCGAAAGTCTTACTGGCTATTACTATTAGCACCGCGTCTTACTACCCGTTCGGATTATGCGCACTTATCCTAATGCGTAATGGTAGGGTGATTGTGAGATGAAATGGAGGACCTACAGTTTAACGTGGGATCCGAACCACGGGGGTGGCCTGGCATTCCTCACATTCACAAGTTGTGATTAATACACGTCTTGCCAGAGGGTCAAGGAAGGGTTTGTCAATAATATAAATCTGTGCCGGGGCTGCGGATTGAACCCAGGACGCCCAGCACAGAAGTCTGACACCTTACCCCTGGACCACCAGGTCACCAGGAATATTTTAGAAATTACTGAATTAAATCGTTTTAAAAAGTTAATAAAACAACTTATATAATGTATACTCAATCGAAATGCCATATGATCAGCAGCATTCACTTTTTTTAAATAGGTCCAAGCCATTTAAACATAATAGTACTTTAGTAACGCGCTATAAAAGTAAACAACAGTCAAAACAATAAAAACCATTTCAGTTTTCTTTGTCTGATTTATAAATAAAGGCAATGTGGTGGGGGTTGAATTCCGTCCTTAAGTATAGAGGATGGGATAATTTGTTTATTTATTTCTACGAACATGTGGGTACAATTATTATAATTTACACCTACTTCAATCTTACAGTTTTGAATTAATTAAAATACATGTAGCATAGATGGACATTAAATTGTAACGGGAAAATAAAATGATCCCAGGATAAACGTTTGGATTCTTTAAAACTTTCTTTAACTTTATTTTATTATATCTCTGACTGGTAATAGATAATTTATCATCCCGTGTAGGGTGGGTAAAGAGGGGTTGAATTATTAAATTTTATAATATCTTCATTATTACCAAGGAGCTATAAAATTATCGTAGGAAAAACTATTTGAATTATATTTATCTACCTTGATGTTTGAATTAAGACATCAATATTAAATATGATTTGAAAATATTTATAATTAAACTCACCTTTATTATAGCTATATCTTTTACCCCGTACGTTACATATTTCTGGTGTCGCAAACGGTCATCTACGTCGTATATTTGACCACCATGATTCCATTTGGTAGAGCCAACTCGTACGTAGATTTCATTACTTTCAAGTATACGTTTTTCTACACCATCTCTTTTAAAAAAAAACATAATCTACATTTAAAATCAACTTATTAATTTGAGAAGTTGGTTTAAGTTATCCGGGAAAGATTGGGTGTACAGGGGTTATATGGGATATTTAAACAAATACTGTACTGTACAATTAATTTATTTAGTAAACTGTTAATCTCAATATATACATCCTCTTATAATCGCCACAAATAATAGTAAAAAATTTAATTATAGGTTGATTGTTAGTTTATATAATTATTTCAAATATAAATTTATAGTCTCTTATTGTTTTTTATAGTGAAATTTCTACATTTTATTTTGATTTTTTTAACCTCAATATATTTATTACTTCTCACCATTGTCAACTCATCTTGTCTAGGGCAATATGACATATATCCGTTTATATAAAATAGCAAGTTTCTTTCAAATGTTACATTTAATTTTCTTCATATTATTAAACTTAAATATCTCCTTATTACAATTAATCATGAATAATTTTAAAACTACCAGATAAATGATAACATCAATGTTGGAGGCATTTACAAAAGTATGAATAATATGTCCGAGGACAGAACAGCATGGATAGCCATCAAGTGATTACCTGTCGTTAGGAAGTAAACTGATAATAAAATAGAAATAAAAGTATGTAAGACTTACCGACATTCCTCGAAACAATGCGCTGCAGTAAGGATGTGCATTTTACTAATTATGGATCCTCCACATAAATGTTCATTCTGACGTTTTGAAATCAGGGCAGCCTGAAATATTTTAATGTCACCTTTAATATTCTATATTCTATTACAGAGATTCAATGAGATAATAGAGGAAGCAGGACTGAGATATTATGTGCATGTAGTGAGGATGGAAAAAGAGAGGATGCCAAAGAAAATTATAGATATGATGGATGAAGGCAAAATACCGCAAGTGAGGCCAAGAAAAAGATGTGAGGGACAGATAACAGAAAGTGTGCAAGTGAGAGTAAACTAATAGAAGTAATTAAAGGAGGAAGATGGAGGTGTTTTAATAAACTGACCCAGCCCAAGGGTGGACACAATTGATGATAATGATCTTCTAACAAAATTAATTTTTGTAACTAAAATTTAAATATATACATATACATAACTATTTATTTGTTTTAATGCTATATTAAAAACATATACTGGAGAAAACTTACTAACGAAATAAAATAATATTGGTGGGTAAAAATTATCACTAACAATATTTTATTGTAGTTTCTAGTTGTATAGTCTAAATTAAAAACCGGCAACATGAATTTATTTATCGAAGAAATTATCAGGAAAGTTTATTCTGGGGAAATGTGGTACTTGCGTATTGTACTAGTGACCGTTAAATAATTAAATAAAAATGACTTTACCGAAAAAGAATAAAGGTATACTTAAATTAAATATTCAATAGGGTTCTGCAGATCACTGATTAAAGGAATTTTAGGCTGATATTAATTTTATGTATGAATTTTCCCAGTCAAAATAAAAAAAGGACAAACAAACTGAAAATAAACTTACCATAAAAGGAAAGTCTTTTATATCTGCGTTCTTACCGCCGGCAATTCTGGGAAGTTTCTGACAAGTAATAGATTTATACGTACCTGTAAAATAGAACTATTAAAATTAGTGCTTTTCACACATTAGCACCAATAAAGTATTATTGTTTGGACAGTTACCAGCTTTCAAGCGTGTCAAGACATACAATTTTTAAATATACAGTAGGATTGGTATAATCTGACATCAATTCATTTGAACGCACCATGATTCCCTATGAAATTTATATTAAAATCGATGAAAAAAAACACCATTTATTTCGATTTTTAGAAGTAAATATTTTGATAATTCGAAGCCTATTGTACATTGTTAATTTTTCGAATTGGTTCTCATATCAAACCTAACTTTACGATCTCTAATAAACCCATCCATATGCCGAGAATGACAAATATAGTTGACAGTTAAAGACGAACTGTGCAGAGGCGGCGAGCGGATTGCCTGATTTAGGGGATGTGTTGACTCGACTTTAATCAATTCTGATTACAGTTTTATATCCATATGCTAATTTTTACAAATTTTATATTTCGTGTTTGAAAGACTGTTTGTAAATATAATATGTAGAGACTATTGATTTATTGTGTACCAGATGTCTAGATACTCATGGAAAATGGTAAATTTGAATTTTGAATATTTTGTAGACATCCCTTGGATTTTTAATTAAAAAAGTCTATTGTACTTTGCTACCAAAGGCTTTGATTCTCCCTCAGTTGTGCAAGGATTGGTTCTATAGTAAATATTATTCCAGTCCCCATGTCTGTATGTCTGTCACTAGGAACGATTTAAATTTTGTTCAAACTAATATTTATATTTCATAGGGTTACAACTCTGAATATTTTTTTTCAAATTTTAACCTTCGTCTTCTAATTAAGTTGAGTTGAATGATTTTTTAATTCTAAATTTTTCAAAGAAAGCTTTGTTGATTTTCTTCAACTAGCACATCTAGGATTTGTTTGATATGACAAATAAATTCATAAAACTAGTTTTTGAGCAAAAATTCGTTGTCTATCGATAGGAAATTTTCTCCAAGCAAATTTATTTATATTTGTTCTTAGTTCCTCATCCCAGATTTAAGATATATTAATGCTAAATTATTGATCAACGAAACTTTAATAAGACGTAAAAAAAAATTAAAATAAAGGTAATTGATAATATATTCTTATGTCACTTTGATAAATAGCCATTTCAATTTGTCTCCCATGCAAAACACAAAACAAAAAATTCAATGGTGATGCGAAGATATGTAATAGACTTAATTTTACGTGAGGAATTTCATAAGAATATTCCACTTGCACATACATTTTTTATCAGATTTTCTTACCCCACTCCCTTATCATAGTTTTTTTTGTCAGGTTGGCTATGGTCAAGGGTTGCGCAACACTAGACATATAAAAAAGCATTTTGATATTATTTATTGAACAGGACTAGTATTAGTTCAACCAGGGTGGTATTGGGGTAAGGTCCTTTCTTCATGACCCGATGTTCGTGTGTTCAAATCCAGAGAAGGTCGATGGATTTTGTTTGAGCGATTAAAGTCCTTAGCACAACTTCCTTCCGAGAAGAAGTAAACTCGTCAAGTCCCATGTCGATTGTGGCATGTTAAAGGATCCTGGAAGTTTTGTGGAAATATATTTCCGTCAAAATCTTTTGGCCCTTTAGTGCTCGATCATAGAAATTCAGTGTGGAAGGAAACGGGTAGTGACCACACTTCTCTAAATACTTTAGTATTTGGGATTCCTACCAGATGGTGCAGGCAGGACTAACCACATGAAGGGATGATTGCATACCTAGCTCAGGAAGGATAGTAATCACTCAGGATACTGTCTGAAATAGAGAAAGCTAATAATCAATAGTAATGGCTACAATGTAAGTAGACTAGACAGACAATGACGGGGAGATCGAGTCAGATGTATTGAGGAAGGTTTTTCCAAAATAGTTTCCCATGCTTCCTGCAGGTAAATTCAAATAAACTTCCTGTAAATAAAACCTCCCTAATTTCTAAAACGATTAGCGTAATTAGCACTAAAGAGTATAGCCCGAACGAGTAGTAAGAGACAATTATAAAAAACCTGTTTTGTTTCCGCTCTATACCAGATAAGATATTTCGGCTGAGTCGGTGGCTTTGTTGTCTACATAGCTAAGAATCCAGATTTCAATTCCCGGTGGTTCCATAACTAGTTGTTGGCTAAATAATAAATGTTATTCACACACTGAAGAATTTACAATTTGAAGACTGTGTGTTATATCCATTCCATATTAAGGTAATTTTATATCGTGGGGAGTCAGTTAGTTGGTTTATTAAGTACAATTAAAATAGCCCAAGAAAGACAGTTTTAAAATTATATTTGTTGCTTTATTTAAGTTTGTTTTTATAATAGGCATTTTTTATTTCAATCTCATCTTAAAATTCATTAAATAATTAAATATGTATGGATAATGTAATTGTTTCTTTTTAATTTCTCGCTATCCTGCTGATGGATACATTTTTGTGATCGTCAAAAAATTTGAACTGAAGATTTTTATTCCGTCTGTCTGTCTATATTTACATCGGACTAGTGCCTAAAATATGATACCAATTGGGATAAAACTTGGTATCTAAGGTTTTCATAAGGCTGCCCTGAGGATGTTTTTGGAATTGGATACCTAACCCTAAAATTACGAGTAGTTTACTGAAGGGTAAAAAGAGAAAAAATAGCTTTACTCAAAATCGGTTATAACGATTTTTTATTAAATTTCATTTAAAAGAATTGATCAATTTTATAAACAAAATGGCTACTCTAATTTTTTCAGCTAAATTACTTTAAGGGTTCCGGTCTGATGCGTAAATTCTCGTTTTTTATCACATCTCCTAAACTATTTGAGATATAAAATTACTTATCATAACAAATATGTAGGTCTAATTTTAATACAAATATTTTATTTGAGCCATATATTTTTATAAAACGAACAATTTTCAAGCTAGACTCGAATATATATATATTTTAACATTTTAACAGTAAAGGTCAACTATTGAGAACGTAAAAGTAAAATCTAACCAAAGATATTGATGGATGTCAACTTTCATGAACCCCTGAACCCCAAAAAGTGTTTTTTTTAATGCCGTCTGTCTGTGTGTCTGTTTAATCTTAAAATTAAATGTAGTTTAATAAATGGCGAAAAGAGAAAAAATCAATTTTCTCAAAATCGGCTATAGCGATTTTGATTAAAATTCTTATCTATGCGTTGATTAGGATTATAAACAAAATGGATTTTTACATTTTCACATGAAAATGAATTTTAGAGTATTTTACAGAAGCGGAAATTTCCTCATATCCTTAAGTATTAAAGATACTAAATAACTCAAAATTCCAAAATTGTAGTGCTATTTAAAATAAAGAACGTTTGCTTGAAATATGTATTTATAAAACCAATATATTCTGAGATATTGGCAAATATATTAATACAATTTTGTGATCTTTATTTGGTTGTACAGAGATACTTAGGTTTTAAAGCAATAATTTTATAATTCCATAGAGTAAGTAGATAAGTAAGTCTCTCATAAAGTTTGCTCTTTTTTCTTTAACCTCTTAGAGTAAATGTTTGTAAATGAGCTATTTCTTACATTTTAGACTCAATAGTCAATATTTAACTTTTTATTGGTCTAAATTTAAAAATGAAGAATTTAATAAAAATCCGATATCCATAAGATATGCAACACCTGATAAAATTTCATAGTTGAAATTTTAATACGAAGAGTAGACCCTTGTGGACCAAATATTGATTATTTTTATCGAACCAAATATACAAAGGATTTCTTTAATTCTTTTAAAAAATGATAAAATTTAAAACCGGAAATCAAAAAATGTTTAACGTAAGTATACCGTAATTTTTGCTCGGTTTTGCTAGTGTATATATTACAAGTTTTGAGTAAATATCTCAAAATTTTAAAATGGAATGATCAAGTCCTTGTGGAGTTCCGGATCTTTTATTTTATCTTGTTTTAATTTGTAATATTTTTTAATATTATTATTGGCTCATGGAGTAAATTATGCTAATATACATTAATTAATGTTGTATACATACTTGAGAAGCAATATATCCAAATTATCCACGATCTACATATTGACATATTTGTATTAATGCACCTTTTATTTTACCTTATAAAAAACCTGGGCTTTAACAACTTGTAGACCACAACCATAATAACAGCAAAAAAAATTATGCTGAGCATCAATTTAAAACTATTTTTTTTACTGGCAATCAAAGCCAATAATGTGTTTTTTAGTAATGTTTTGTGTTCAATAAAACATAGTTTTATGAAATGGTTTTCCAGGAAAATGAATCTCTGTTTCAAAAATGTTCACTAATTAAATTTATTTGTTAATAATATCACTGCTAGTACTTTAAATTGTTTTTTATTCTTCTAAGTACTCATCCATTTACAGGTTAATTTCTCAGTAAAATGTATCAATTATAATAATGGTTAGTTAAATACAGATAAATCATATTATTTCAAACTGAAGACTCTCATAAAATAATTATACGCACATCAATACATACATATATGTATGCATACGTATATATCTATACGTATATACCCATACATATTGTAGCATGTCATTTATATAATATGGCATCTACAATTAAAATTCCATAAAGACAATTAAAACAAGATAACAAGCGCTAATGTATTCCAATAAGAAGAGACAGGTGGTGACTCACTTAAAATTGATGCTACAGGGAAACGCCCAAGCGTCGAAGAGCATTGCCCCAGGGACCATTTCGGCATCGCGAGCATTTTCACGTCTTGATCGAAGGGCACACGTCGAAGAAAAGAGAGATTATTGTCTCTGCTCGCCACACCTTCTCACAGCGCTAGTGAGAAAGTGGAGTTATTTTGAAATTTTACCCACACCCTTCTGGCCTTAGATCTCTATGTCCTGTCCATGTTCTGTTGCTATATAACGGATCCCGGTGATTCACATTTTTGTATTCCATTGTATTTATTCACCGGAGGAAGAACTACTCCATAAAACTTTGGCCAGCGAAGACTACTGATGGCCACGATGTCTCAGGCATTGATCTCAACACCGCGTCGCAGAGGAAACCTCTTCTGAGACTTTGAATAACATGTCAGAATGTCAGAATGTCTGACGTTGCTATCTATGTCCCTC
The DNA here is from genome assembly GCA_902151455.1 of Timema bartmani. Lineage (NCBI taxonomy): Eukaryota > Metazoa > Arthropoda > Insecta > Phasmatodea > Timematidae > Timema > Timema bartmani. The sequence continues at coordinate 83,424 of CABFWB010002337.1, forward strand.
AAACATAGTTTCATGTATTAGAATGCCTTGCTTTATTTTCTAATTCCAACAGATATAATGTATTGTGTTAGTATGTCTGAATTATTTTCTATGTCCATCAGACACAAGTTTAAATGTCAGAAGGTCTAACATTATTTTCTATGTCCATCAGACATGGTTTATTTAGTCGGAATGTCTGACTTTTTTCTATGTCCATCAAACATAGTTTCTTGGTTCAGATAGTCTGACAATTATCTCCCTATGCCCATAAGGCATAGTTTAAATAAAAGGGATCTATGCTCTATATATGTATAGGACCAGGTGAATGAGTATACTGAGTTCATGAATTAAATCTCTTTTTCTAAGTCCTTAAGACATCGTTATATTTTTATGACACCCTAAACGGTATTATCTCGTTTAGAATCTCTTTCGGGCTACAATCAGATCATCTATCACTTTTTTAGTGGACCTAGTTAGGTCAGTAACTAGCTGCAGTCACAATTACACCCTTGTTTGTGTAGCTAATTACGGTGCGCAACCTGTTGGAGGACTACTAGATTGAAGTAGTGGCCCACGAGAATAATTCTTTATTTCGGCCACTTCAGGTGCCATATTTATCTTATTGTTCAAAGATAGTTTGTATTAGCTATTGTATGCCCTAGTAATGGGTAAATGTATAAATTTACTATTGATTACTCTGGCAGTAGTCATTAGGAAATGACTGGCCATAGTAAATCACTGTGTAGATGCCTGATTTTTAGCCAAATTATTTGTAAAATGTATGTTCCTCTTATAGGATAATATTCTTTGATTTTTGGTAACCCTCAATGAGGGTTAATACAAGCTAGATAGCTTGAATAATATTCTTCTTAGTTACTATAAAGATATAGGATTTGATGCTATGTTTCTATTTTCAATTGTTTCACTATTTTTCATCATTATACATCTCGGGTATTAGTCTGGTACTAGCCTGGCTAGTATTATTCTTTTGTATATTGCCTAAAACCTAATTCCCCTTTTTACTGTCGCCGAGTTGTGGCAGACACTTCGTCGCTCGAATAAGAGCGAATATCCTTATTTCTAGAGTTATTAAACTAAACGAAATGTTCTATCTAACTTCTGTTGATTCGTTGTCTAAAAAGTATTTATACCTATTCGTTCAACCTAATGTTTTCTTCCTCGATAACGGAATACAGTTATCCTTAATTAATTGAATTAAAATCTTGTCACTCATATAATTCTATATCTTCTTGTTTTTGTGATGCATTATCCTTCCCTATTCTTCATCATGTATAACATATTTAAATATTTACCAGCAACCGTTTCTTTTTCTACGTGATTGGAGAAGCAACGATTCAAATAGGCCAACACATATATACATCTACATATACACATACATATATACATACATATATACATATATACGCAAAAATAATCAAGCCGTTAATTTACGGGGTAGGCAAGAAAATGTGAATATAGCCCCAAAATCAACTCCGTACTTAATACATCCTCACTAACTTTCTCCACACTTCCCTATCCTTGCATACTGCCTTCACTTCAACAACATCCATACACAGAGTTATACTTGCAATTTTATTATTAAAACTCTTAACGTTTCTCTTTTTCACACATTCGTCTATAACATTTATTCACGTCTTAAATGGCTTACCCCTTCCTTTTGATTCAAGCACTCTACCTTCATATATTTCCTTCGTACGTCAATCACCTCTCATCTTATCAACATGCTCAAACCAACGTAAGACGTTTCTTTCACATTGACCTATTGGATTCTTTTTCAAACTGCACTTATTCAGCACCCATTCATTACCGACTGTCCATACGAGTTTTTCCACATACCTTTCTTAGGTATTTCATTAAAATGCATCACATTGCTCTTTTGTTTCTCTTAACAAGGTTTTTTTTAAAAATAATAATAAGCAAACACACACACACATATATATGTATCACGTGCCAAAAGTATTGATATCCCACATGCTATATTTTTGACACTCCCCATTTTTCGGGTACATTTCCTTTAAACTCCCTCCCACAATGTAGACATTAAAGCTCACATCCATGTGACACCATGTGAACATTATATCTCCCCCCATTAACCACTATGTATACATTATAGCTACCCTTACCCCATATAAGACCACACCAGTTACCTGTTTCTTTCACAACACAGGTCTAATGGTCCACTTTTATTCGCTGTCATCGTTATTCACAATTCTTCCTCCAGACGACGCTCCATTCTTTTGTTCGTTTAGTTTTCATGTACCCGCCTGTTTAAGATTATAATTAAAAAGTAATCTTTCAGATTTTAAAATGTATTTTAGCTTGTCTAAACTTTATTACGTATTAAATATTTACAGTCCCCAGGATCACCAATAATTTCTAGAACAATTACAGGACATTCAATATGAAGTTGTCATGTGGCAATGAATGTCTTTTACTTGCAATATATTATTTATTTATAAAGATAGCGCAAATATTTAAAAAATATATGCCATTAGTTTACCTTATGCATGACATAAATTATTTTAGTGTTGTCGAATTATGTATTTGGTTTTCCTCATAATAAACAATTTATAATAAAAAAATTAGTATGAAAAGTATACTCATAGTTCACTTGCTTTGAATAAAATTAATTTAATTTAACAAAATACAAAAATTTTGTAAATACAGTATTACATGTCATGTTTATTTATACTATCTATATAAACTGATAGGCTAACTAGTATTGTAGTGTATATTAATATGAAACGGTGCAGCAAGCAATATTTTGATATGCTGGGACGTTTTATGTTAACGGGTGAATTTCGCCCGGGAAACAGGACAATTAGTTAAATTACATGACTGTCCCAGCCATAAATAAGGGATAAGTATAGAAACGCCACTCTAATGTTGACAAGTGGAACCATATAAATAGCGCTCGTGGCATTAATGCCGCAATCTAGAATATTCGAAGCGGGGTGTTATACTTGGAACACAACGCATTTTTCTATTGAGAATGTTAATTAGTCAATTCTTGTAACAAATTCGATCAAATGTAAAGAGATCCATTATGTTATACATAAACCACGTTAAATTTTTTTAAATAAAATATAGTTTAACTCCTTCATTAAAATAAACGCTAAAATGCTAAAAAAAAACAGTAATGACGAATTTTAAAGCCTTCACACTTCCTATTCTATGGACTTCACGTCCACGGATGCGCATTATTATGTGACGTCATTGCAAGCTTCTCCTAGCGATAATGCCCCAAACTAGTTTACGGGATAAGCTAGTCCTATTAAATTGCCCACCCCATGGTACCAACATACTTGTGCCACATTCCAATTTGTGCTATACGTTTATTCCACGGTTCACCTAAATTTATGAGGTCGAATTATCCTCTCAGGAAGTTTTCGAAAGCTTCAAAATTAAGTATAGAGTGATTATTATTTTTATTATTTATACATTTTAAAGCTTACAATTTTCTTACGAATCGATGATGGTTAGAAAAAGTTTTTAAATATCCTTTCACATATTCATGCATAAATTCAATTTATTTTTGTCATTATAAATATATATTAGTAATATTTACAAATAACAATATTAATTTAGCAGCGTGAGTTTATCAGGATAAACACAAGAGCAAGGTAAATTATTTCGGAATAAGATAACTAAGAAATATATGTGTAAAAACTCGTATGGACAGAGTCAGTAATGAATGGGTGCTGAAGGAGTGCGGTTTGAAATGGAATACAATAGTTCAAAGTTAAATAAGCGTCTTACATTGGTTTGGGCCTTTAAAGTGGATGAGTGTGGATCAAAAGAAAGTGGTAGGCCATGTAAAACCTTGCTAAATGTTGTAGATGAATGTGTGAAGAAGAGAAATATTAATAGAGTTAATAATAAAAGAGCATACGTAACTCGGTGTATGGATGTTGTTGAAGTGAAGGAAGTATGCAAGGATAGGGAAGTGTGGAGAAAGTTAGTGAGGATGGATTAAGTACAAGCCTTCACACTTCCTATTCTATGGACTTCACGTCCACGGATGCGCATTATTATGTGACGTCATTGCAAGCTTCTCCTAGCGATAATGCCCCAAACTAGTTTACGGGATAAGCTAGTCCTATTAAATTGCCCACCCCATGGTACCAACATACTTGTGCCACATTCCAATTTGTGCTATACGTTTATTCCACGGTTCACCTAAATTTATGAGGTCGAATTATCCTCTCAGGAAGTTTTCGAAAGCTTCAAAATTAAGTATAGAGTGATTATTATTTTTATTATTTATACATTTTAAAGCTTACAATTTTCTTACGAATCGATGATGGTTAGAAAAAGTTTTTAAATATCCTTTCACATATTCATGCATAAATTCAATTTATTTTTGTCATTATAAATATATATTAGTAATATTTACAAATAACAATATTAATTTAGCAGCGTGAGTTTATCAGGATAAACACAAGAGCAAGGTAAATTATTTCGGAATAAGATAACTAAGAAATATATGTGTAAAAACTCGTATGGACAGAGTCAGTAATGAATGGGTGCTGAAGGAGTGCGGTTTGAAATGGAATACAATAGTTCAAAGTTAAATAAGCGTCTTACATTGGTTTGGGCCTTTAAAGTGGATGAGTGTGGATCAAAAGAAAGTGGTAGGCCATGTAAAACCTTGCTAAATGTTGTAGATGAATGTGTGAAGAAGAGAAATATTAATAGAGTTAATAATAAAAGAGCATACGTAACTCGGTGTATGGATGTTGTTGAAGTGAAGGAAGTATGCAAGGATAGGGAAGTGTGGAGAAAGTTAGTGAGGATGGATTAAGTACGGAGTTGTATTTAGAGCTATATGTACAGTGTATTTCCCACCTCGAAGGTGAATTACGTGTTTAAAATTGTGTGTATGTGTGTAATATAATTAAATTGTATCAATATTTATAGAAATATTTATATTTTTTTGTTTCTCTAATGTGTTAAAATGTCTATTCTTAAGGACATAAGACTATAAACGGAAAAAGCGACCAGTTATTAGGAACATTTTATGGGTAGTAAAAAATTATATTAAGTTTAGGGTGTCGCATTATAAATATTTGAGACGCGTTACAGACGTTTAGAAATCCAGTGATAGTCAAGAAATTGCTCGATAATTTAAAATAGATTTTTCAACAGAATGCAGGCGAAAATTATCTCCAGATTCATTACCAGTTAAACATTTGTTAATTCTGAGTTTAAATTTTTTTAAATTAATAACTCAAGCCTATTAGATTAAAGCATAAGGCTAAAACCAAGAGGTAGCCGCTATCAAATAGTTATGTTTTGATAGGGTGACCACAGAAAACTTTAAGATACTTTGGGATGATCTTATAGTGCGTTATATGAACCAGAATATTTTTTAAACTCTAAATTTAAAATTTAATTTTTACGATTGGTCAGAGCATTTGCCTACATATTGTTGAAGACAATACTTAAAAACTATCAAACAAATTAATAAATACTCTAGAATTTCTAGACGTCTGCATGGCTTCTTTGTGCTACTCCATATTCCACCCTTAACGATTATATATTAGGACAAATTTAAGGAACCAATTGCCTTCCGCAAGTGATTTGGTGTGTTTTAGATAGTTTAAACTACGTGCAGAAACCACACAAACAATTTAAAAATCTATCCTTCTTTTATAAGCTTTAGTGACAAGTTTTTTTAAATATAGGCTATAATATAATTAAACGAATTTGACTTCAAATACAAGACTAATATAAACATTATAGATTAAGCTGTAAACAATGTTTCTTTAATGGGTGAAAACCATTGTTGCTCTGTATATATAGGTTGAATACAACAAACTTTGTGTCAGCTTAGTCAACAAGAGAACAATCATGACATCATTTAATGATTACCTCACCCACATATTGCCACCTTCATTGTACAGATGTATACCAATTTAATGAACAGAACACTTTAACTGGTCTGTTTATCACACAGTTAAATAACAATACACTAAGGGCCGGTATCATGACTTCTAGATAAATATTGCTATCGGGAGGTTAAAGTTAGCGACCAGATAAAGGTTATCAGCCACTTTAATATTTTACCCGTATTATGAACTGAATCTATCTGCCGGATAGCTATCTGAAGGATAAATATATTTTTATGCAGAAAACGCAACGTTGGTACTGCTTTTACTGGTGCGCGCATGTGTATAAGCCCTACTACTACCGCTACTAACTGGAAAGTGACTACAACGCTCAACATTTGTTAAATAATGGCGGCTAAACGAGCGCGACGAAACTGATGGCGTCACGTGGGCGCAGAAGCTAAGTTGTCTTGCAAGTACTAGTTTCGGTGTCTGCCAAAATGTGGTCAGTAGTTGGGTACAACCTTTACATAATTTCATTTATTGTACTCACATTTTGATCATTTGTTCTTGTATAAATATAATTCTACAAATAACTTGCCAGTTTATATAAAAGTGGGAAAAAAAATGTTCTAACTTTATATATTGAGAGCCTGGGCCTGTGATTACTAAACACGTGAACCAAGATTTTAACCTAAAAACAGATTCTGATAGGCGAAACCTCATGAAAAACAACGCGTCACTAGGCAACAACTATTTTAACTTTCAGATAAAAGTTATCAGGTACTTAAACCTCCTTATAAAAATGTGATGAATAAATACATTTTATCTGGCAGATAAATACCATCAGGAAGTCATAAGGCGCAATTTTAACTTATCGTCCAGATATAAATATCTATCCGCCAGATAAATATTTATCCAGGAGTCATAAGACCGGCCCTAAAAAGAACCCTTTTGCTGCCCTCCTAATCACACAATTGTATAACAATTTATTGAATATATCACTATTACTCTTCTCTTTATTTCAAATTATTTCATATATATTAACATTAGCTTTTTTATTATTTAAAAGGTAAATTAAACATAAACAGATGTACCCTAAGTTTACCCTGAGAGGCGGCAAGCTTACCTTAATAGTTAATATTATGGTGAAGGTTGTAATAAAGAACCATACATTAATCGGTCAAGGTACGCTTCCTATCTATCCAGTTTAACTGTGATTACGACCTCGCTTACCATTTTATAATTATTCAGCGGTGGTAAAAGTTTGATACCAGGGGTAGGTTCAGTGCAAGTAGCTTCTCGTACAATTAAACAACTAATTGCAATGGTGAGTAATTCAATACTTTTTTTTTACTATTTGTCGTGAGAAGGAGAACAAAGGGTTTTGTCTCAAGTGTTGAGGACAAGGTTGTATCAGTTGTAATACAACATACCAAAACGCCAATGGAGTATGTACCATGTAGTTTCATATTTGACAATAAAGGACTCATCTTTACCATGAAAACATTATTGTTGTGTAAATTTAACGTAATATGTGATGACTATTAAAATGTGTTGACCTGTACATTAAAGTTATGATATATACCTACTTATTTATCTAATGACACAAAAGGTTAATAAAGTTTTATGAACAAATTAAAAAAATAGTTATATGTAGTTTATTAATCAAATTAAATATATAATTTAGTTTGGTGCACGTGTTTCGCAAATTATTGAATTATTAAATTTTTATTATTAATTATAGCCCTAAAACAATATATTAAAATCAACAAATGTATTCATACGTGGGCGTTTAATCAAATACAATATAATACAATCTTGTATAAATATCCCTGAGCAGCAGAATCTAAATAAGACTTCATCTTCCTCTGGGTATTTGTCTACATTAATGAACCTTTCAAATAAGTATCTATCCATTTCTTGTAGGCGCTAACTTTGGTATGTACGTTTGGTCCTAACAACGTCAAACAATCATCTTCAAAAATTGCCATAATTATCCCAATTATTTGCCCCTTATATATTAAAGGACCACCAGAATCACCCTGAAATACATAAACAATATAAACATTAATAAACAGTATAATTTCAAAATCAAATTTTTCACAATTGCAATAGTTTTTCTTAATAGCAAAAAAAAAAAATCATCAATATTTTTTATTTCCTTATATAAAGAGAAATAAATTAATTGTAATTGTGTTGAAAATTACTCTCAATTTGATTATGAATCTTTATGTTTAATGTAAACCCGAACCCAATTATGTATTAGTGTGCCTGTCTGTCTCTGTCCATGGATCCAAAAAGGATGGATGGATTTTATTCAATCTTGATATTTAGATTTTAATGGACTACAATTCTTGACTTTTTTAAAATATATATTTTGACCCTAATCCTCAAATTAAGTTTTGTTTACTGCCAAGTGTTTTTTTGATTCCAAATTTCCCAAACATGTCTTAACGATTTTGTTTGTAGAATTTGTTTGATATTTTAAATAGCATGTTTCATTAGTTTTTTGGTAAAATTTCTTTGAAGGCTAATTTCCATGTGGGAAATTTAAAAAAATTTAAAAAATTTCGAAATTATATCCAACAATTTTGTTCAATATATATGTCATTTTGTATGATAAATAATATGTAACACTTGTTTTGATAGTAACAACTCGTTTATGGATAGTTTACTTATGTCTGATCTTCCAAAAAATGTAAATATTAACAAAAAACTCAAATGGTTTGGTTGCAAATGGGTATCATGGTAGCGTTTAATGTGAAAAATTTCACTGTTTGATTATTATTTTAATAACATTTTATTGTTAGTGTAAATGAAGGATTTTTCATATATTTGAAATATTTTAAGAATATAAAAAACCGTTTCAGCATCAAACATGTAATTAATGAATATATTTCCATGTTTAAAATTAAAGTGTTAAACAATACTTACAGGGCAAGCTCCTGAGTATTTTCCCTTACGACGAGTACAAATATGGCTGCTTGATATATCGTCGTAGTAATTGTCGCACTCTTTTCGGGAAATAATTGCATGTTCAGCCTTTTGTAAAACTTGATTTGAATCGTTCTAGTGGGTTTCAAAAATAAACAAATTGAATTAATTTTTGTAATGCGTCTAGTGTGGATATTGGTGGTAAAATATGAAAAGCAAGGTAAATTAAAATGGGCATATTCCAATCAGGAAAGATTATGCGGTAATATGGACATAATATAGAATCATGTTTATTTATAAAGGAAGCATGATTCAGAGTCTTAAGCAATATACTCTTAGTCATTTAAATATGGTCCTCAAGTGTTTAATATGACGTGCTAGACATCACAACTATTTGTTTTCACATCCAGTATTATTTACTTAATTACTCTATGGCATTACGAACTTGATGGTTTATTGCCACACCTACTAAAATACGCCATCATTCCCTCATATTGAGATATAACCTCATATTGAGATATATTCGGTACACTTCATTACACCCTATCTCTATCTTGAGCTAGTTCTGCCCAGTCCACCTCATTACACCTTATCTCTTTCAATCCATTCTAATGCTATCCTCCCATCTGAGTCTGTCTTCCCATTTGGTTGGCATATATTGAGCATATATAAATTATATTTTATTTAATATTTCTAATTTGACTTTTCCTTGAAATGTATATTATTCGATATGCCAAATATTCAATTTAGGTTAAGTAAGGTCTTATAAAACACAAAAATATTTTAAGAGTTAATTTCCAAAACTTTCCCATATTGTCAATACAAATACTTAAATTTGGTTACAACTTAAGTGTCTATTAATTTTTCTTAACACCACGAATTAAGGCTTAAATTTCAAAGGGCTAGAAGGGAAATAAATACATTAAAACATATAATAATATTGTTTAAAGCCTGTTAAGGTTTGTGTCAACCAGAAATCTAGAAACTCTCCCCACTTGGTTAACTATCATAATTCATACGCCAAGCAATATAATCTATATTTGACAGAGAATTCATAAACCACTTTAATGGGAGAATTCTAATATCTTGCCATACTTACATTGTAAAATTTTATTCTTCCCCAGCCAGCCAACGTTACATCGCCTTTACTGGGAACCTTTGACTTTGAAGCTATTGGAATTGCTTTCACTGTATCGCTGAAACTGAATTCCCCTTTTATCTGGAAAAAAACAAACAACAATTACTACCTCTTTTGGTGACCGAAAGTTACATGGGAACTTTGTTTTCAGCACACTGGCTCATGAAAATCGTACAATTATTTCACGAGGAAAAAAAAAATTACATTAAGTTATATATACAGGATAGTGCCGAAACAATAAAACGATTAGTAACTTTAAAATCAACACTTTAATTTAAAATTATATATTCACTTGTTAAATAAAATCAAACTACATAATACACTTTATCACTTTTTGAAGATAACGTCACTCAGATGAGTTCCACCAGACGTCAGGCAATCCTCAGTACTTTCCTAATCATAGATTGTCTAAATTGTTTCCATACAACCATTTATATGTGTTATATAATTAACTAATACATTAGATACGTATTTTACATTATTTTATACATGAATTTTACTTTTTACATAATGAATACTACTAAGTTTTTAAACGAATTTAGTTGGAGCCTTCAAATGAGAACTCAAATAAACAAGACAAATCATGCTACCTCTTTTTATGAAAAAAAAAGAACATAATTCACGAGAAATCCTAATCCCTAGTGTGAGTTTAAGTTTATTTGAATGAGTTAGTACGAATATTATAATAATGTATTCAATCCTAATATTGTAAGTTCAGTATTGCGGCCCGCGAGCTAACAGGAGACAGGAACTAAAAACTTAGAATAGCCCTGTCGAATATACTGATATTTTTTTCTATATTGATTTTAACTCTCTCTCCATCCCTCCACGCTAATGCGATCACCTTCCATTCAAATTCAACCTTACTCCTTCTTAATTCATTAACGTAACTAGTATATAATCATATACCCCGTATTTTTAGTAAGACGCGATGCTACTAAAAACCAATCAAAAATAAATAATTAACTCTTCCCCATCGGTTTAGTAAAGGATATTTTTATCATGAACAATATAAAGGACTGAAGGAAATTGTTTTAAAAAGCTAAAAAAACAAAGTAAATAATATATACTCAATATATATTATAGTAACTTATATAATATATATTCAATCTTGAAGCCATTTGTCACTTCAGCTATCACTTTTTATAACTGATCTTACTAACGTGCTTTTAATATATCTAAGACTGGCAGTAAATTGATCATTCCGTGGGGGCGCGGCTAGGGGGTAATAATTCCGTTTGATACTTGCTTTATTATTATCAATCAACTCTAAATTGATTGAAGGAAAAACAATTTAAATTACATTTAATTATATTGAATTTTAGATTAAGACTTCAATAATAAATAAGATTTGAAAATATTTATAATTTAACTCACCTTTATTATAGCTACATCTTTTTTCCCGTATACTTTAAATTTTGGGTGCAGAAAAAGGTCATCTACGTCGTATATTTGACCACCATGATTCCAATCTGTAGAACCTACTCGAACGTAGATTTCATCATTTTTAATATAATCTTTATCATCACCTCTTTAAAAAAAAAATCATGCCTTAAATTTTAAACCATTATATTAATTTGTGATGTTGGTTTAAGTTATTCTGGAAAGATTAGGGGTACAGGGAGTACATTAAATAGTTAGGAAGAAGGGGTGAGATGATATGGTGATGGAATGAGGATGTTGGAGTATATGAGATAGTGGAAGAATCAAGGATGAGGTGGTATAGTCATCTAATGAGGATGTTGGAGTATATGAGATAATGGAAGAATCAAGGATGAGGTGGTATAGTCATCTAATGAGGATGTTGGAGTATATGAGATAATGGAAGAAGCAAGGGTGAGCTGTTATGATCATGTAGTGAGGATATTGGCCTATATGATATAACAGAGGAAGCAGGACTGGAGTTGTATGGTCATGTAACGAGGATGGAGGAGTAGATGAAGCCAATTAAAATTCTGGAAAAAAAAAGTATACACAAAGGAACGCCAAGGGACGTTAAGAAAGAGATGGAGGTGCAAATAATAAAGGACGAAGAATGATGTAATGGTAAAGGAAGATGGAGACATTTTACAATATAATAGACTGACCCATCTACAGGCTGGAAATAGAGGTCTTTGAAGATAATGATGTTGGAGTAAATGGCTACCATATCTAGATTTTATATTAGAATGATAGTTTATATATATATATATATTTATATTTAAAAAAAATTCTTTAAATTGACAAATGACACATGAACATAAGAGTTGAACCTTGGACCTTTTGAATAGTACAACACTGCACTTACTACAAATTATACATGAGCTGTCCCGTGCTCAGGATCATTATTCATACAGAGTTTATGACAGAATATGTTGTACTGACTGATGAAGCTAAATAGGTTTGCTTTACCTGGCTGCTACCCACACAACAAGGATCCACATTATTAATGGGGGAAAAAAAATCTCAAGTGTCTCATCATAGAATAGAACATAATACAAACATCAAAATCAGGCTAGTTTTGTGAAACCATCATCATAATCATCATAATCAACCGTTTACAGCCTGTACTATGACCAGTTTAGTGAGATGGACTCAATCTTCCTTTAGTCTATCACCAATCTTCCTCCTTCAATCGTTTCCACTTTTATCATATCACTTGCATATTTTCTGTAATCTGCTCCATCTCATCTCTTGATTGGTCTCACTTGTGTTATTTTCCCTACATACTTCATTTTCATCAGTTTCTTTGACATTCTGTCCTTCTCTATACTCACTAAAGTGGAACCACTAACTCCAAAAATGTTTTCAAATGATAATCAAACAGGAACTGTTATGTTTATCATAAATATTACATATCTTAATTCTTAGAATAACATTATTACAAGGATCAATGCTCAATCTGTATTGCCTTGAGACCTCTAAAAAAAAATATTCCATATCAAATTATTTTTATAGTGCTACATGTTTTTCAATTTTAACTGTCAACCTTAAATATTTATCTACATAATTCTCGTTTTATGTATTGTTTTTCAAATATGTTATCTAAACACATTAAGTACCTTGTAAATCATCTCTTTAGTTATTTTTTCGATTTCACCATATCTATCCTTTTATAATCTCTAAAAATCACAGTAAAATAATTTTGTAACCACAGATTGATTGTCAATTTATACAATTATTTCAAATATGATTTTATAGTCTCTTATTAACTTTAGATTGAAATGTCTACATTTTCTATTTATTCTTATATCCTCAATACATTCGTTACTTGCTATTATTGTCAACTGATTTTACCTTATATTGACTAGGCCTATTTGATCTAAAATTCTTCATATAAACTATAAAGTTACTTTATAATATAGCATTTAAGTTTTTACTTATATTATAAATCTTAAATATCTTCTTACTACGATTAACACATGATTTTTTTATTAAAACTGCCAGATAATTGATAACATCAAGTTGGGTGGCAGTTATAGAAGTAGTTATAGAAATAGCTATACTGCAGAGAACAGCGTGTAGCGCCATCACGTGACTACCTGCCGTTAAGGGTTCGGCCAAACTGACAAGTGTGTGAGCGAGCGAGCACGCAAGCGACTGGGTGGCCAGACTGGCGAGCGAGTGCAGGATTAGCAGATAGCTCTCGTTAGTTGTTGACGAGGAGGCTCCGAATCTTGGCTGAGTGAACTGAGGGGGGTTTTAACAAGTGATTTATTGTTGTGTTTTTCTTATCCTCTCTCCACGCTAATGGTGATTCTTATTTGTAAAGGCCTACTTTGATAATATTGAAGTATTTTAACATATCAGTTTTACATATATGTATATATACATATGGGTATGGTTTATAATCCTACCAATTAAATTAGGCCGTTAGTAGCAAGTGTGCTAGAACTATCGATATTAATAAAAATGTCAAAATGAGAAGTTTTCCTAGCACTCAATGGACCAACACACAATAATATTGCCTAGCGCCTGTAAACTAGACTGTACCGGCTTGAGCGCGCGTGCTTGAAAAATAGAACCAGTTCTATCTTTCAAGCGTGCGCGCTCAGTCGCTCGCTCGCTCCAGTCTGGCCTCCTCTCATTACAACCAATGTGTTCTATTTTATATTTTAGTCGCTCGCTCCAGTCTGGCCTCCTCTCATTACAACCAATGTGTTCTATTTTATATTTTAGTCGCTCGCTCGCTCCAGTCTGGCCTCCTCTCATTACAACCAATGTGTTCTATTTTATATTTTAGTCGCTCGCGAGCTCAGTCTGGCCGCCCCCTAAGAAGTAAACCAACAATAAAAAAAATTATGTAAAACTTACAAACATTCTTCGAAACAATGCGCTGCACTAAGGATGTATATTTTACTAATTATGGATCCTCCACAAAAATGTTCGTCATTATGTTTGAAAATTATGGCAACCTGAAATATTTTAATTTCATGTTATAATCTTTTATTACAGGAAGTACATAAGATAATATAAAAACAAGGACACATCGTATGTGCATGTAGTGAGGAGGGGAAAAGAGAGAATACCAAAGAAAATGATGGAAATGAAGGTTGATGGAAAAATACCGTGATTGTAATAAATATATGTGAGGAGCAGATAAGAGAAATTGTGCAAGTGAGAGGAAAATAATGGAAGCAATTAAAGGAGGAAGGTGGCATTTTACTAAACTGACCCGGCCCATTTGCACAATTATTAAATTGTACGGGATCGCACATATTAAAAATTTATAGCCAGAGCTATTATTTATGCTTATGGCAGCAAAAAGCCAACTACCGAGTCGCAGATGGCTGCGTTATCCGATGGCTCGTGATATTAATATAATCACATACTTGTAGCCGACGATTTCCGCTAAGTCCATCACAGATTCTGCCTTAAAATATTACTGAAGAATGACCCTGGGCACGGGACAAGTCCTAGATAGCTCAGTGTTTAGAACATTTGCGTACTAAGCCAGAGGTTCCGGGTTCGATTCCCGTGTCCAGGTGTCATTTTTCAATTTTCAGAATATATATATATATGTATATGTTTAGCTTTAATATAAATATACTTATTATTTTAACACTGTAATCACCTAAGCAATCATTTTGACAACTTTAAGTATTCATAGTTTCATAACATTTGTAATTGTTGAGGGAACAAATTTTTGCTTTATGACTTTTCGCAAAATAGTGTTTTACATGCTATGTAATAATCACTTATCTCATAACTAAATAAAACCAGCTGTACAACACATTATACGTATAAAACCCAAGAGCGGTCAATTTGATCTCTGTAAGTTCAGGGGTTGTAAGTGTAGGATGACATATTTAAAGAAAGCCTTCATAGTGCTAAACAGTGAATAGCAATATTATTAGGAGCTTAAAATCACATTTGTCACAAACCTAAGTTTATATTGCTTATGACGGTTTATTGTTCAATCAGCGCAGTGGGAATAGCAACAGAATTATTAGAATTATGATAACCAGTGAATTATTCTATTAATATCTCAGAAAAAACGAGATGAATCTTTCAAACAAATTCTTGCCAGAAAAGGTCATTTTGAAACTCATACGACCATACCTCAAGAAAGAGAAAAATATCACTATAATCCTTTTATTTACATTATTGAAGCTGGGACAGAAACTGAAAGCAGAGGAAATGAGCATTGAAGTGAAGGTAAACGACACCAGGAGAGAGATTTCAGGCTCTGTGAAGACATCTAATACTCCGTTGTACGAGACCCCTGCCCTGAAGGCTCAGAAGGACATTACATTGACTGTGTACCAGGGAAAGATATAGAAACACGTCCTAGTAATGAGGATGGTCCACCAAAGCTTCGAAATACGTTCAATAGAAAGGGAGCTCTCATAAACAATGAGTTTATATAACTCTACAAATTATGGAGTTGACATAGTCAGCTTATAAGTACTCTGTAAAGGCGATTATTACTAGCACTGCGTCTTACTACCCATTAGAGTTACACGCACTTAGGCTAAGGTTCGATGGCAGGGTGATTTTGAGATTAAATGGTGGACCTACAGTTTAACGTGGGATCCGAACCACGGTGGATGCCTGACTTCCAAAAATTCACAAGTTTGTGATTAATACAAGTCTATTAAGAGCCGAAGGTAGGGTTTGGCAATCAGATAAATCTGTGCCTGGACCAAGGATTGAACCCTGGACCCTTCAGCACAGAATTCTGACACCTTAACCCTGGACCACAAGGTCACCGATTTGTATAAGTGCTGCTTTATGGAGATGGCCAGTGCATGTTTTCTACAACATCCTTGACCTAGAAACACTCAAATGTTTGAGTAATTTACAAGGAGGTCAAAAGTCAGAGAATCTCTCAGCACAACTGTATACTTCAACTGGTGAACGAGCTAAAAACAAAACCACAAACAGTGTCGGCGTCTAGGGACTACTGCAAGTAAAATAAACAAAACTGGTGACATTTACTTCACCTGAAACAAAGCTGTTGGTGGCAATCGTTCAGCCACAGTCATAAAAAGAAAGAAAGAAAGTAACTTTCATCAAGTATCCAGAGAGTCTGTGAGGCTTGACCACTTTTAAAATATCCCACTTTTGGCATTTAATTTAGTATACATATATTACTTGTGCATGCCTGATATATACTTAATGCATAATATAACATTTCATATTGTACATTTTTAGAACAATTTTTTTGTATGGTTCAGTGTCACCTATTATTGTTATAAGTAGCCTTACGTGATTAAATATATAATGTGAAATAAATGTAACAGGCTATATTAAAGTAACTTATTACTATTATCTTCATAATTATACATAATAAATTATGTTTGTGTGCTATCTCATTGGTTGAACTGTTTTATTATTATTATTATTATTATTATTATTATTACAAATTGCATTCCAACTACTGACTCCTAAGAATTTCAAGCCCTCTAATTCTATTCGTTCCTATATGATATAGTAATTTAGTTTATTTTTCATTATATATATTTTTAGGGATTCCAGTATATCATGTACAAATGTCCCAAGATTTACTGTTCAGTAAAGTATCACGTTCTGCACCTCGTTACAGTTCTTCCTATAACACGTGTTGGAAATGTCCCGTCCGGGCCTAAAATCATGTTTCCACACGCCTCTTCTTATGATATGATACGAAGAGCTGGGCTCGGATAGGTCTTCAGGCCCTTGGGTGACTTTTCCACCATCTGTTATAGGAAGAATTGCAATGTGGTACGTGTTGATTACTGCACAGTAAATTTGTGACACTCTGTATAAATTGATGTTAATGAAACTAAATCGCCAGCCATCATCTACAAGTATACTACAATGTTCTAAGTCATTTATTTAAAGAACTGGTGCATATTGCATATTGTCTATGAGAAGCGGTCAATATGATCACTGATGGGCTTTCTAGATTCATGTGATTGGACTTCCTAGTGTTAACTAGTATATTAAGAAACATTTACTGACAATAATTGAGTAACAATAGATAATAATATTGGTGAGTAAAAATTATCAGTAACAATACTTTTGCTGTAGCTTCTAGCTGTACAGTCTGAAATAAAAACCTGTACCATGAGTTTATTTTTAGAAAAAATTATAATGAAATTTAATTTTGTGAATATGTGGTACTAACGTACTGTAATAGTTACCGGTAAATAATTAAATGGAAAAAATTACTCTATTGAAAGAAAGAAATGGAATATTTAAATTAAATGCTACATAGGAATCTACATATTACTGATTAAGGGGATTTGTGTGATATTTTTATGGTTAAAAAAAAAGTTCAAACGCTCTGAAAATAAACTTACCATAAAAGGGAAGTTTTGTATACTTGAATTCTGACCGCCGGCAATTCTGGGAAGTTTCTGACAAGTAATAGTTTTATACGAACCTGGAAATTAGAACTATTAAGATTAGTGGGGTTTTTTTTACACATTAGCACCAATCAAGTATTATTGTTGGGTCAGTTGTCACGTGATTCAAGACATCAAACTATCAATATACGTACGGTAGGATTTGTCTAATCTGACATCGATAAATTTGAACCCATCATGATTCGCCATAAAATTTTTATTTAAATCAATGAAAAAACCATTAATTCGAATTTTGGAATGAAGTATTTTGTATGATTCGAAGCTTATTGTGTATTGTTAATATTTTGAGTTTGTAATCATATCAAACCTAACTTAATGATCGCTAATAAACCCAATCCATATGTCGAGAATGTCAAATATAGTTTACACATAGTTAAAGAGAAATAGAGGAATTGTGCAATGGCGGCGAGTGGGTTGACTAATATAGGGGATGTTTTGACTCTGCTTTCATCAATTCTGAATTAATTTAGCAAAATCCATAAAATTTTACAAGTTATTATATTTTGTTTTTGAAAAATGTTTGTGAATTTATTTAGTATATTTTGAGAATATTGATTTATTGTGTACCAGATGCCTAGACACTCATGAATATGAAAAATTCGAATTTTGAAAATTTTTATTTTTACTCAGACATCCTATTGAATTTTAAATTTAAAAAATCTATAGTACTAGCAAGGACTTTGATTTTCTATCGAGTGTGCAAGGATTTGTTATAAATTACTTCGTGTTTTATTTTTCTCATAACAAGATAATGTATTGTACTTGTAAAAAGGATCGATCACGAGATATTGGCGAATATTTAATTTTTCTAAAAAGTCGAACACAAGAAATTAGATTTTTACAATTTTGTCAATCCCAGTGTCCATCTCTTTCTCTCTCTCTCTCTGTCTCTGTCTCTATCTCTCTGTCCCTGGCAATGAATACAAAACTCTTATATAGATTTGGATCAAATTTGATATATATTTTATAGGGCTATACCTTGCAATTATTTTCTTACATAAACCAGCCTCAGTTTACTGATGTGTGATGTCTTTGAATCCCAATTCTTTGAAAATAGTTCTAACGATTTGGTTTAAAATGCATATTTAGAACTCGTTTTATACGACAAATAGTATTGTAATACTGGTTTGTGGTCAAAAATTCATTGGATGGTAGTTTACTGATGTGAAATTTTATCTCTCAGGCAAATGTACTATCTTTTATTCTTAATTCCTAATTTATGATTCCATATCTAATAGTGATAAATTGTCGATAACCCAAAACTTTTTTTATGAATCAATGAGATAAAAATAATTTTATTTGATAAAATATTCGTATATAACTTTAATAAATCACTATCTCTCTTTGCCTACCATGCAAAACACAAAACAAAAAATTCAGTAGTGATGGGAACGCAAGTAATAGACCTAATTTAACAGGAGTAATTTTATAAGAAGAATCCACTTGCACATAAAGTTTGTTTCAGATGTTCTTACACCACCTCCCTAACATAGTTTAGTTTTTTCTTGTCAGGTTGGCTATGGGAGAGGGGTGCTCAACACTAGATACATAGAAATATGTATGGATGTCATTTATTGAACAGTACTAGTATTATTTCAACCAGGGTGGTCTTGGGGTAAGGTCCTCTCTTCATGACCAGATGTTCATGGGTTGAAATCCGAATAAGGTCGATGGATTAAAATCCGCAGCACAACTTCTATCTGAGAGGAAGTTAAGCCGTTAAATCCCATATCGTTTGTGGCATGTTAAAAGACCCTTGAAGTTTTGTGGAAATATATTTCCGTCAAAATCTTTAGGACCTTTTGTGCTCGCTCATAGAAATTCAATGTTAGTCTCATGGTCTAATGTGACACTCTATCAGTAGACTAGACTGCCGATGACAAGGAGTTTGAGTCGTGAATATTGATGGGCGGCTATTCCCAAATGTTTTTTCACGATTCCTCCACGCAAATGTGGGTACAATTTATGTAAATACAACACCTCTAATCCCTAAAACCATTAGCGTAGTTAGTACTTAAGCGTTTAGTCCAAACGGGTAGTAAAACTTGGTGATCAAAATTTGTATATATTATTTTTACAGTTATACCAGATAAGATACCTCAGTTCAGTCGGTGGATAGTCAGTCTACTTAACTAAGAATCCAGGTTTTGATTCCTGGTAGATTCTTAAAATGTTGTTGGTTAAATTATATCTCTTATTCATAGGAAGAAGAATTTACCATTTAAAAAATAGTTTGTTTTTATAATGAGCATTTTTTTTCTTCAATCAACTTCTGAGTTATTTAAAGAATATAAATATGTTTACCTAATGCATTTGTGTATCCATTTAATTTTGGTTTAATTTGTAAAATTTTATAATTATTAAAAGCTTACAGGAGTAAATTAAACTAATATAAATTTATTAATGTTACATACATACCTGATAAGCAAGATATCCAAATTAGCCACAATCTACATATTGACATACTGGTAATAATGAATCTCTGGTTTTACCTTAAACAAACTGATGGTTTAACGATTTGTAGATCACTAACCTAATAACTGCCAAAATATATCATACCGTTTTTTAATTTAAAGCTATTATATCTTTACTAACAATCCAATCCTTCAATGAATTTTGTTATAAAGTTTTGTGTTCAATAAAACCAAATTTTAAGAAAGAGTTTTCCAGGAAAATGCATCTATATCAGACTAAATTGTTTATTAATTTTTCATTAATTACAAGTGTTTGTTAATAAAATCACTGCCAGTAGTTTAATTTGTTTTTATTGTTCTAAGTATTCATCCAATTATATGTTAAGTTCTTAGTAAAATGTATCAAAATATAATATTGCGTAGTTAAATAAGGATATAATCACATTATTCATACATACATACATACATATACACATACATAAATAAATAAATACATACATACATACATACATATATAAATAAATACATACATACATAACTCTAACATGCATACATACATACATACATACATACATGCATACATACATACATACATACATACATAACTCTAACATACATACATACATACATACATACATACATACATACATACATACATACATACATACATACATACATAACTCTAACATACATACATACATACATACATACATACATACATACATACATAACTCTAACATACATACATACATACATAACTCTAAGATACATACATACATACATAACTCTAACATACATGCATAACTGCATACATACATACATGCATAACTACATACATACATATATAAATACATACATAACTACATAAATACGCACATAATCCATACCCACTATCTTTCTCCACACTTTCCTTATCTCGCATACTTCCTTTGCTTCAACAAAATCCATACACTGATTCATTTATACGCCCTTGTTCTTAAATCTATTAATGTTCTTCCTTTTCACACATTCGTCCACAACAATCAACCACGTCTTAAATGGCCCACCCATTTATTTTTGTCCACACACCATACCTTCATATATAATTTTTGTAATTCGATCCTCACTCATCCTCTCAACATGACCAAACAAACGTAAGACGTTTATTTCACTATATCCATTACATTCCTTTTCGAGCCGCCCTCCTTCAGCATACATTCATTACCGACTCTGACCATTCGAATTTTTCCTTATACATTTACTAGATATCTCATACCAACTGTATCCACCTTGATCTTGTGTTTAACTTGACAAACCCACGATTTACAACCTTAAGACAATGTTGGTATCAACACACTTTTATATAATACTATATGTACCTCTTTCGATATTACTTTATTCTGTACAATAGTCACATATATCCAAATACTCTTTGAAATTTACTTACCCGTCTATCGATTTAACCATCCATCTTTCCATTTTTTCAGAATTTTGTTCCAGATACACAAAATCATTCACTTGTTCTAACATTTTTACATTTATCTTGGTTGAAAATAATTTACTAACCACATTATAAAGGTTGTACGTTTTGACAAGACAAGTTATGAACGTGGGGTCAGTGACGCTATCAGACGTAGGCAACACATTACTTTTCAGCACATATCTAATGGCCTTGGAAAGTGGCAACCGTCCATGTTGATAAACAAGTTACAAAGACGGACCATCAAATGTTTGACCTACTAAAAGATAGGAGTGTAGTGAATGTTGAAACAGGACTAGGTGACCTAGGCTCTTGAGTTCATTTTAAATTTCCAGGAGGGCCTCTTACATCAATGACTCAAGATGTCTCCAAATAAAGGAAGCGGGTGATTTCAAGCCTGCAAAACGTGGTGGCCACCTTTTTGTTCTAATTCTGCCGATCAAACCATAATCAAATGTGGTGGGAAGTTTGTGACGGGCTTCCATACTGAAGTGTGCAGGAGCTCCATCGTGCAAGTATTACACGCACTGCATCGATCTCAATGTTCTTGGGGTAAAGTGATCACCTTTGGACCTGATGTTTGTGGGTTCAAACCAAGAAGATGTTGACGGATTTTTCCTTGAGTGATAAAAATCTATAACACAACTTCCTTCGGAGAGGATGTAAAGTTATCAATACCATGTTGATTGTGGAATACAAAAGAACCCAGAAAAAGATATGAAAATACCCCCTACGATATAAATTGTTAGGCCCTTTCGCTGTCATTCATAGAAATTCTCGTGTCCTGAGATTAACAGTCTGTTGAAAAAATATAACGTTATATACCACAAATAAATAAATATACATATACTTTGACGTACATCCAAACTCACATCTTCCAACAGATCTTCAGTGTGTCCTCCAAAAAGAGCCTATACATTTAGCCATTCAAACAGGTCGGCAAAAAGTGATGTAAATGTCTGTTGACGTTCAAACCTTGCGTGTGGGTTTGCCTCGTCCCACAAGTGAGTGGCGGCTGTTGAAAAGGCTCTCACGTATGAAATCAGCCTCACCAGATAACGGAAGGATTCGAGAGAAGTAAGTCTCATAAGAGGGCGAATTCACCCCTTGACTGTAAATCGGCTGTTCTCATCGCTTGTACTTGCTAAACGTGATACGGAAGCAGTAATTGTTCGTTTAGAACCCTCCACGTGGTTGTTTTCTGGCGTCCATTGTTCAAACGATTTTTTGTGCTGTTCGACGGTGCCTCGACGATGTGTTCCCATGCATCTTGATCAAACTTGGGTGCTCTGACGTTTTGCGTGACGTCAGTGTCATGCCTGTTCACTACGGATGTACCAGTTTCGCGCAATCGGTAATAATTCTGGTTTGAGAACTGAAGTTATTTGTCCTTCTTTAATAATTGTAAGTGTTATACTTAATTATTTACATCCATAACAGGATGATTACAGATGGATTTGATCTCACCCGAAAATGTCTTGCTCTGGTAAATGTTGACCCAAAGCTCCGTCAATATTTAACTCTCCGGCCTTAAATTTCCACAAAATCTTCCTTGAAAACTTCCACTCAACCTTCCTTACAAGTTAATACTTCCTTTTAGAGAAGTTTTGTATGATAAGAATGACCATGAACTAAAAATAAATATAATTGAAGGATCTCCAGATCGGGTCCTTCTATCCACTTTCGAAGCCAATATAAGAGTCACAACAAAAACTTAGACAAAACACAAACCCGTTCTTTTTGTTTTAAAATAAACAATCTCCGGCCTAGGAGAAAATACATTCACCAGGATTTATAACAAAGAATAGAACAAACAATCTTGACTATTTAAATATTGAATATTGGGAGTATTACTATAAAGATAATTATAATTTTGACATATGAATATAAGTCATCTTTAAAATTAATTTAAACTTGTCACCAAAAAACCAAAAACGAGAATAATAATCTCTTCCGCTAAGGGCAATTATTTCTCCAAGTGACAGCCAGATAATATAAGCGTCCAAGAACATAAAAATAAACTAATATAATAGTTCCAAAATAAATCACTCTCTAGAGCAGATAGCGTTAAAATCACCTACCAACAAAATAATAAACATGGTGGGTTGGCAGTTTATGAATAAAATAAAGAAAGATGATTCAATATTGTGAAATAAAGGTAAGTAGATTATATGTATAACATATATTTTAATTGTAAATGAATAAATAATGATTATTCAAAACTTTATGAGTTTTGAATGAAATTTAAAACAAATAAACAGTAAAATTGTCAACGATATTATATATTTGAAGAATATAGTTAACTGATTATTAGATTTCTATTATAAGTAACTCTTTTAACCAAAAATAACATCACAATACTAATCCACCTCCCTTTAGAACTATTTTAGGGATACCCTGCCCAGGATGAAAATAATCACCCTAAAAAGTACTATTCTCCCTATCAATACGAATAATTTAAGACCCCCTCCCACTTATGTATCATGAAAGAGCCCGCGGAGCCTGCTATTTTAAATTAAATAAAGCGTAATAAGGTACAATAGAATTGAGAACGATTTTGAATAGTTTATATTTGTAATTTATTAACCAAATAAATCATTTAAATTGATTTGGTACATTTATTTGTTTCACAAATATATATACAACAATTGTTTGATCTATTCTATAGTTTAATTATTGAATCTTGTTTAAACTGTTATTGTCCTAAAACAATATATTTAAACTGAGAAATATATCCTCGCTTAGACATTTAAGTCTTAAATCAGTATAATATGATTTTTCGAACAAATATCTTTACAGAGCTGGTAATAAATAAGACTTCATCTTCCTCTAGTTTAGACAGAGGTTGTATACTTTTATTAGACTTTCAAATATTTCTGTATCCACTTCTTGTAGGAGATAACCTTTGTGTGTATGTGTGGTGCTTTTTTCGAAAAACAGTCATGGTGTATCATAAGGCTGACTATGCCAATAAGCTTTCCCTTATATACCACAGGACCACCGGAATCACCCTGGAAATTATAGAAACAATATTAGCCAACTTACATTGTTTTACACATTCTCTTTCTAATGGATAAGCTTAAATGAAATACCACTGTAAAGGTAGTAAGGGAGGACTGATGTGTGTGGTTCTGTATTGGGGATATAGAATGCTTCGTTTATCACAAGTTAAAGCATGAGATCTGAGTTTCACAGGTTTCAGCATCTCCAGCGCTGATTGCGGCATTAGAATTATTCATTTATACCATGGGAAGGTATTATATTCTCTAGCTATGTTAGTTATATAGCCAGTAGTTTTCTCGTTTACTTTTGATTGTGAACCCCTGAAGTACTAATTTTGAAAAAAAATAATGTTTTAAGTCTGGTAGAGAGAACTGAATTATTTTCCTGCATAATATGTTCAAAGAATGAGAGCAGCTTTCGATCAAATATATCAAGATTTAAACGTATCACATTGTTAAGTTATGGATCTTTTTTTTGAGATCTAGAGTGACTGAATCTGTCGGGAAAAAAAACGGATTTAGTCTACAGTGTTGAATGAATTTACTCAAGTGGGAAATTCTGTTTATAATGTGACAAATCTCAAGAGTTCAATTAGTGAAGTGTCCGGCGATTATAGTGTATAAATTGGTTCTGTTCATAAGACGTTTAAATTCAATAAGTTTCATCCCTATAAAATGCAGGTACATTCAACATTAGGCGAAGATTATCCCGAGTGATTTCATAAAGTTTTCATAGGGTTACCCCAAAAGGTTTTTGGAATTGGATATCTAACCCTGAATTTAAGGGTAGTTTACTGAAGGATAAAAAAAGAAAATATCGATTTTCTACAAAATCGACTCTAACTCTTTTGATTAAATTCGTATCTAGGCGTTGATTAAGATTGTAAATAAACTGGCTATTTTCATTTTTCCATGAAAATTACTTTTAGGATACTTTACAGATTCTGAAATTTCCCTATCTCCGCAACTATTTGAGATAATAAATAACTTATCATTGCAAAATTGTAGTGTTATAAAAAATAAAAAAACCTTTATATGAAATATAGTTTTATAAAACCAACAGTTTCTGAGATATTGGCAAATATATTAATACAATTTTGTGAGCTTTTGTTCTAAAGCGACACTACTTAAATTTTAACAAAATAATTCTCCAATGCCATAGAGTAATTAAATATCAGTAAGTCTCTCAAAATTTTTTAATTTTTCCTTAAATCTCTTAGAAGAAATATTTGTACAACAATGATATATCTCCATATTAGAATCAATAGTCAAAATTGATAATTTTTATTAGTAAAAATTTATAAATGAAGAATTTAACAGATATGCGATGACATGAAGATGTGCAACACCTAATAAAATGTCGATAATTTTAAACAGAATTCGAAATTTTAACGAAGTGTTGACCCTTGTGGGCCCATATATTGATCTTTTTTATCGGTCCAAACATAAAATGAGGACATTAATTCTTTAAAATAAAAAATTATAAAATTTAAAACTGGAACTCAAAAAATGTTTTACATAAGTATAGCGCAATTTATCCTTGGGTTTGCTAGTGTATATTATTTCGTTTCACATATTTTACCAGTTTTGAGTAAATATATAAATTTTAAACAATAGAGTGAGAAAGTCCGTGCGGAGCTCCGTACTATTTATTTGTTTATACACTAACCTCACCCAATTTCTACGAGTTCTATTTAAAAGGCTAATTTATTCAGGTGTATTTCTTTATTTAGAATGGTCCCTTTAATTGTCTACTTTTTTTTGTCTACCTCTGATAGAAAGTTTTTTTTAATATATATTTTTTCCTTTATTTCCTGAGGCCTCATTTTCAAATTTCCTGTTTACTAACTTTTATGGTTTGATCAGGCACTTCCTCTACTTTCCCGTCAGTTCTACAGCTCATATAGAAATATCTTATCTTTGTCTGGACACACACACACACACACACAATCACACGCAAAAACAAACATACTTTATATATATTTCTCATCAGTTTATACAAATGACACGGGAATGTGTTTAAATTTATGTTTATTACATCAATAACTAGATTAAATTTAATGTTGTTAACTGTACAAAAACAACCATTATGACATAGAATGTATAGCAATTAAATCTCTCCTGGCACAGGATTGGAACAGATCGGAACGGTCGGAAACAGAAACTTACAAATGGAAACTATTTTTTTCCTTACACTGGTTTGGAACTCAATTCATGTCAGTGAAAATACAACAACCAATAGATTAGATCGATTATTTGGTGTGATTTGGTGATAATAAGTGATAACAGAAGTGAATAACAGGTAACGTTGGGACGATAGTGAGTGATAACAGTAGTTAAGAAACAGGTAATGGTGGTGTGATAGTCAGTGATAACAGCAGTGAAAAACAGGTGATCGTGGGGTGATAGTGAGTGATAACAGCAGTGAGGAACAGGTAATGTCGGGGCGATAGTGAGTGATAACAGCAGTGAAGAACAGGTAATGGTGTGGTGATAGTGAGTGATAACAGCAGTGAATAGCAGGTAATGGTGGAGTGATAGTGAGTGATAACAGTAAGCATTGCAACTCATACCTATGAAGACGAAGAAGAAGGGGCCTCAAAAATACTTTGACTGCATGACATGGAGTAAATGCAACCTAAAATTCTCGAGATTTTCTTCGAATCATTTTTCTTTTTAAGACACCAATACTAATGTTT
Source organism: Timema bartmani (assembly GCA_902151455.1). Lineage (NCBI taxonomy): Eukaryota > Metazoa > Arthropoda > Insecta > Phasmatodea > Timematidae > Timema > Timema bartmani. The sequence continues at coordinate 110,736 of CABFWB010002337.1, forward strand.
GATAGCAATATATGTACTATTTATATATACTTACTAATTCTGGTTCCAAATATATATTTATAAAATAATCAAAAATCGTCGAAGAATAGGAAACTAATATCAACAAGTTTAAATTGAGCACGATTGTAGATTATACAATAGTCTAGTGCTCAGGACGCATGCGCATTGCTTCGGAATCCACCGTAATCCGTCAAAATATTACCTCTTGTCAAACCGATTCGTTTCGTTCCAATCCAATGTTAAGCTTTACGATCAGATCTGAGCCAGTGTTTGGGCCTCCATTGAAATGAAGATAGCTAAAAATGTCCAATACGTTCCGTTCCAATCGTTCCTTTCCGATCTGATGTGCGGCAAGCTGTAGTATACTGTTCCATGCTTAAAATTTAAATTATTAAAAATACTTACATAGCAGACTCCAGTGTTTTTCGTCTTAGAATAAGTACAAATCTGTTTGCTTGTTATGGGGTCGTTGTAGTAATTTTGACACTTTTCACGGCAAAAAATTTGTTGTTCAGTCTTTTTTAAAGTTGCATGTGGACAATTCTATTTTGTTTCAAACAAAAACAAATGGAATTATTTTCGTAATGTATTAAATATACATATTGATGATAAAATGAGCAAAGTTAAATAAATTAAACTGGGCATTTACCAATCAGGAAAGATTCTACTATGGTAATATATACATATTATAGAATCATGACTTGTTTACTTCATGTTTAGATAAAAGGTGTATGGTTCAGAGTTTTAAACAATGTACTTAGTCATTTAAATACTGTCTTCAAGTGTTTAAAGTCAAGTGCTAGATATTCCAAATATTTTTTCCTTATTAAATATACATTAATTTAAATTTTCTCTTCTATTTCAATTAGCTAGACATGTCTCTACTGTTATGTAATTCCAAATAGCTAGTAATTAATTTGATTACAGATCCAGTAAAAGAAAAACAATATTTAAAATGTAAATTCAAAACATTTCAGTAATGCAATGAAAATAACTAAATTTGCTAGGTATTGAAATCTTTATTTTTATACCACCTATTCAAATTTAGGGTAGTTTAAAAATAATTTATTTTTGAAAATTTGTTTTTTTGGTAAATACATTTGTACAATTTGGTTTAAAAAATATTTATAAAGAGTGATTATTGTAAATAACTAGATTATATTTTGTTTTTACTAAGAAAATTACTTATAGGAAGTTTCCTTAAACCTTTTTGTAAAAAATGTATTTGAAGCTATAATACACAATACTTAATTAACATTCATGAACCACTTTAATGAGAGAATCCTACTTACTGATTCAAAAGTTGTCCTTCCCCAGCCAACCAACGTTACTTTAGCCTCTACACCAGGAAACTTTGATTTGGGAGCGATAGGTATGACTTTAATTGTATCAGTGAATTTGAATTTTCCTTTTATCTGGAGGGAAAATAACCACATTGTTGTTAAAATGAAAGTTCCACTCACCCTCATTAACTATTCAAAACTCTACGCCACCATTAGTCACACCAACAAATCCCAGTTTTTTTTGTTTGTCTCTTAAGCTGGTGAAGGGGAAATTATATTTGAATCCCGGTTGGGATCAATGAGGTGATTTTTCCCTAAAATAGTTTTTCACTATTCTCATAGCTTAGGCCTTCATCAATATAGAGCATGTAAGGATCACGTAAGACTAAATAACTCCTACTTTCAACTGTCCTGAATCAGTAGTCACGTGTTCGTACCAGGTATTGTTTTTAAAAACATAGATTGTTTTGCCAATTAGCAAATCACAGAGTATTGGAAAACGTAGTGAATTAGTGGAAACACCACTCCTTTTTTGTTTTATGATAGTGAGTTTCTATATCTTTTGAGGGGAATGGTTCTGGAGAAAGACGCTATTTGACAAAGAAGCTGTTCCAAAGTGTTCTACACACTCAGCTACCAAGTCAAGGCAATTTGTGGGGAGAAAATCCCACATATCGAGTCCCTGTTCAGTACGAAGAAGGACGCTCCAAACCATCTGGAAGGTCTGAGTTAGATAGTAACCACTCATTTCTAGGTGGTAGTGTTCGACACCAGTTATGGTAGTGACACTCAAAAAATGGGTCGTGACATGGAACTACTGAGTCATGACAATAATAGAA
>CABFWB010002338.1:0-33080 GCA_902151455.1 Timema bartmani
GGTTAAAATGAAAAATTACACAAATCTGAAAATTGTGGTTTTGTTAGAATATTAGAACTTTCATTTGCAGTGATTTGAGAGCTAAACAATCAAGGTATCAAAAATTGAGATACTAAGATTGATTCATAAATATTTATTTAGGAGTAAGAAAGAAACAAGGGTATTGAAGCACGGTGTCAAATTTGACGTACCTTTAAAAATCACACAAATACTCTCAACAGATCAGCTGTTATTAATTATAAAATATTTCAACATGCAAACAATATGAATGTGGTGGTGACCTGATGGATTGTCTGCAATTGCATCCAAAAGATCCTCACTCTCCAAATCTTTCTTGGCCTGCTGAAGTTCTTGCTCAATCCTCTTCTTGTCGGCTTCATGTTTCTCCATGTCCCGCCTCTGTCGACTCAGGTCTCTTTGTAGCATTGCCTTGGTTTCCCGTTCAAATCTGGTCAAGAACACGTGTGCATACCAGTAATGCTTGTAATTTGTAATTAAAACTTCAAGACAATGTTTAAGTGTCTTTATTGATAATTTAATTTAAGATAGACAAAAACATTTCCTTGTTTTGTTAAGGGCTACAGATTTTAGTTACAGCTTGGACTATCCCCAAATTACACCAACCTCAAAACACAAATGAATTTTTGGCAATAAATTTGATAGGACCGATGATTCAAACCCTTGAATTTCAGAAATGAGTTAAGACATGGACTTTGAATTAACTATACCAATAATAAGAACAGTTAAAAATTGTAGGTGATGTTCTATTATGTATATTGTTAAAAAAGGAGCGCTGGACTGGATAGTGGTCAAAAGTAAGTATACTACTTGACACAGTAAACATTGCATGTGGAAAGAATGTCAACTACTTAAAGATTGAAGGGGGATACCAATGATATACATCATCAGTCATTATCTTGACGTTGAGCTTACGGAGGGGAGGAGGGGAGCACGTAGGTTCGAAAGAAGGTTTTTACTTTATTTTTACCTCTTTCGACAAACATTAAGGATACCTAATCAACCTTAAATACAGGGTATGTAAAGTGTTTTTAAAATAGTTTCAAATAATAATATTCTTAAGAATTTGAGGGGCCCCTCCCTATTATTATGGTGTATTAAGAACTTTGAGATTCCACAACATATTAAACTAACCTTTTTATCCTCTCCTGCGTATTGGCTGACAAGTTTGCATAGGTCCACACAGCTACCTCATCATTCCCTATAACCAGACCCTTCTGCTGGGTTGAATCATCCAGCCTGCTCTGTCCTGAAGAGTTGTTGGTTTGATCACCAGGCACACCTACCACAGTCAACACACTGTATTAATTGGAGTATCTTATGAATAGTTAAACAAGCAGAATTTAATGTATTTATCCATGTTATAATTTGTTTTAAAGAAACTTATATCACAACAACAATTAATAACGATGATAGGATCGCTTAAGCGATGGCTGCAGGTTATTTCTGAAGTGTATTCAAAAATTTTTATCCAAAAAAGTTCTTTAGAATGAAGCTTGATTCTACACCTGGACAAGGGAATCGAACCTGATACCTTTGGTTTAGTATGCCAATGTTCACTGAGCTGAGTTGTTCTGTGCCCAAGGCCATTCTTAGCTCATATTTTAATGCAGAGTCTATGAGTGATCTTAATTGAGTGCTCATTAATAGCTGACAATTTCTGCACGTCCATTACAGACTCTGCCTGGGTTCGATTCCTGTGTCCAGGTGTTATTTTCAATTTACAGAATATGATTTCTAGTTAAAGGTTAACTCATCAAAGGCTATCAACTTTTTATAAATGTAAAGCTTTTGGTGTTTAATTTTAAACAAAACTTATTTTTCTCCCTATACACCACAATAAGAAATTAAAAAGACCCCCCACCTAGATTTCTATTTATTTGTTGCACCATGCCATCTTAGTAGGAATTGAGTTATTATTAATTAGAAAAATATATTTTATATACTGGTATACAATCATTCACAAATCAGAGTTACCATAGTGATGTAGAAAAATAATGATTGTACAGATGAGCCACTGCACACACAGCATAGAATCTGGAAATTTGCCAGGATTTTTTTTTATGAAGTTATTATTTTTGCCGACACCCTGGGCCGCTAAATTTTAAAATGAGTGCTAGTTTGTTAAAAGTGGTTCAGCCATTTTACTATAGTAATTTTAATTAGCAAAAATGAGTTTATCTAATTAAATTATAAAAATAATGGCTAAGATTTGTTTCCCCAATTTTGAAAATAAAATAAAAACTGGTAGTTTTCACATCATTAGTAGATGCAGAGGTAGAATAAACACTCAAGACGAACATTTATTGATTTTTAAAGTTATATCTAGAGATTTAAGTTTTTATGGTGTAGGAAACAGAGATATTCAGCACCAATATAACAAAAATGATCTAAAATGCATTTAAAAATTGCAAAAATAGCTAAGAACATAAATTTAGTAAAGAATACAATATCATAGATTAAAAAAATTAATTGATAATTTAATCAAAAGAATTTTGTGATTTTGTTATTGTTCAGATTTACAATAAAATTTAAGGTTATTTAGAATATAGTTAGAGTATAAAGTGTTTAGCAAAAACAATAACAAACATAGAAAACATTTTAAAAACTATCAGACATTCAGTCATTAGTTCAAATGATACTATTGAAGAAGCTACCTGTGGCAATGAAAGCTAGATTTTGACTGCTAATTTTTTTTATCTCAACAATTTATATTCCCGCTCCTATTTTAAACCGATAATAACAACTCAAATCCTTAACAAAAATATTCATACTCTCAACATCTTTACTAATTGTAATTAATTATTACCAGTCTTTTGTGATATCCTTATTTATATTAGGATTAATAAAGCAATAATATTAGAAATTATTAAGGGTGATATTGGTTAAATATGGAGAGAAAAAAACTGTCAATGTTTAAATAATGAATTAATCCAAGTAATATTTCAAGATACTCACAGTTGCCAATAGACCCTGCAGAGTTCTCTTCACTGGCGATGCTCTTGGCAATATTACTAGAATAGGCCACAGAGAAGGCAACTGCCGAAGAAGGGGAGGACTGCTGGGGCCGGTCCGCATCCAGTGGGTCCACATTTTTAGTCTGCTTACTGCCTGGTAACTGAGAGGGATGCCATAAATTGATCAGAATGAGGCAACAGCTGCAAGAGCGATACAATGAGTTAAAGAAGTATCTAGTGATTTCCTTCTGGACAGTATATGCAGGATGAGGCAATATGTACAAAGAGTGTGTGAGCTGTGTAAAAGTTGGAGGGGAGAGGAAAGAGAGCTCTGAGCGGTTTGAACCGAGGATGTGTGCTCTCCTCACTAGTGTTCATTGTAGTGATGAATGAAATAATGATGCAAGTTGTAGAAAGGATGATTTGATGGCGTAGGTTAGTCAAGAGAAAGAAGTTTAGGAGCAGTTGAATGACTGGGAAGAAGTGTAGTAGGAGTATGGAATGAGGTTTAATGTAAGGAGTAAAATTGTGATTACGACAAGAGTGACGGGTACACAAGAGATGTGACAGTGGGAGGTGAGCATTTTAAAACAGTGGGTAAGTTTTTTTTTTTTTTAACAAACCATAAATAAATGCTAAATGTCAGTTTACACCAAGCAAGGATACTAACCTCGATATTCCTGTCACTGGAAAACTAGTTAAGATGAGAATGACGACTTTAGCCTCGTGACCAATGTTAGATGTTGTAATAAAAATTAAAAGTAGTAAAGTTTTTAACCACAAATAAAGTATCCTAAAACTTTAACCATTGAAAACACATTTTGGGAATCTACTAGTTTTCAGTACAATAATTACTTTGCAATGTGCTTCATGAAGGCATTCATTATTTTAAAATATAATATTCTATTTATCTTAGGATTTTGTTGCTAATCATCACAGCTGTCACAAAACTGTGTAACACAGGACTCAGAATGCCAGAATAAATACTATCTAGTTGCATATTTATGTTTCTGCAAGAAAGGTTATAAACTACTTTGGCGGTTGAACATAAAAACCGTAGTTAATAAAAATTAATGAAACCATACTGGGCCGAAGTTTGTGAAAAAAACACTTTCATGGGATATTAATCTAGAGTAAGTCAATCAGGTCAAAGTTTAACATGGTTGATACATGCAGTTATGATTCACTTTCCGAAATACTAAATCAGGCAAACCCAAGCTTACTTCCCTTTTCAGCCAACCCATCAGTCATGTTAAAAATTCCCTGCCAAAATGGTACTGTCTACTCATTCTCAGAGAAGCCTTGTAGGGAAATACAAGGGAGTGTGTAGGAGAGGATTGGGCCAAGTTGGAGGAGGAGAGGTAGTGGGAGGAAAGGGGATAGTGGAAAGACTTGTATTTTAAATCAAACCAACCACTGGCTGCAAACTATTTGTGATGATCAGTATACATAGGTGTAATTGAAAACTACTTTAACATGGAATTGGCAGAGTGTATGACTCTAATTTATCAGGTTGATAATGGAATTTTCTATTATACCTTTAGTATAATACCTTAATATTGTAATGTATGAAATTATAGTCCAAGTTTAGGGTCACAAAAACCCGGTGGAACTGTTACACCCCTCTCTCCAACCTTTCTATTTACGACCATCGATAACTTAAAGGTAAAGGGAGGTTTGCAAGCTACATAGTTTATACAAAGGACATGAAATGCAAGATTTAAATAGTAATACCATAAATGGTTTATTCAAAGCAAAAAACAATTAGCAAAGAAGAATTCAATTAATTACATGGTCTCAATAATCGTACTGAGTTCAGTGGAAAATCATGTTAGAAATAAACAGTTATTAGTGTAGTTCCTTAGCGAGAACTTCTCTACTGTTAGACAAATCAAACAATCAGATGGGCTAGTCTTTATGAGACAAACAACCCACAATGTTGAAAAGTATACAAGTAAACAAATAATAAACCAGTTAATAAATTTATAAGAATTATATAAGAGCCTTATGGGCCTTATTATACTGTTTAAAACGTGTCTGCACGGCATCACTTAAAGCAGACTTCAAACAATTTAAATAATAAATATATAAAGAATATTTATTAGACATTTTTAAAATACGCGAGAGTTTGGCTAACAGACTTTAGTCAAACTCCCGCGGGACTACATGACCTAAACTAACAGTTTAGAAACTTCCATCTATTCGTGAAATTAAAGTTAACAAATTACTATAAACAAAGTCTAGTGAAAACATTTAAACAACGATCAAATATAAAATTAATCACTAATTAATTTTATCAGTTAAACAATTTACGTCTCGAAGTTAAATTGTATAAGTGTTCATTATAACAAAAGAAATCAAAACATTTTATTTACAACATTATTTCAGAATGAAATATTGATAAACTTCTTCATCACAAAAATATATCAAAGTTATTATAAATTAAAGATCAAAACTAAACAGCTGTCTCGAGCGCCCAAGTGGCGACAGACATTATATATTTTACTATTTGGCGAAGAAAATAAATACGGCTTATACAAAAGTTAAAGTTTTTAAATTATAAAGTTCAAAGTATACGTTGCCATAGTTAAAGTTTGTAGATTATCACGGATGATCCTGGCATAGTCCTGGTCCTAGGACTATGTTCCTCCGTCCAGTGTTGGTTGAATAGTCAATTTAATAATGCGATCACATTACTTTAAATAGGGGTTTTTCACAGCACGGTAACAAGGTGGGGGGAAAGAACAATTCTGTCGGTGGCCTTCCTTCTAGAAGGAATGGAACATGACGTGGATTGTTGATATTATTGTCCCATTATTCATTTTGAGCAGCGATTCTTCAATCGGACGTCATTTCTGTAGTTGTGGAACTATCCACCAGGGTGCAGGTTGGTAGAATTCTGTTGATCGTGGATAGTATTGCTTGGCGTGTCTTCAGTATCTATTTGATTTAGTCGGGGTTGACTTCGGTGAAGGAGTCTCTGTTACTACCCGGTGTAGCTCGTCGTTGTCTACACACGATAGATTTGGTGAGTACAGATTCCAATGTATTCCATAGTTCTATTGAATTGATTTTATTGATTTGAATTGTCTATTACGTTGTCTCAATTTACAGGAACTACAATAGTGAAGCGTACTATTGTAGGGTTTAGAATATTATTGAATGTTATTGAATATTATTTGGAGTGGGTGGTATGATTCTTCGGCGAGTTGAGTATGAAGTTTAGCATGGAGGCGAGTTCAAATGTAACTCAATGTTACAGAACTGAGGGTGATGGCATACGTGGACAATGTCATGACCTGGGAGGAGTCTGGCTAAATGGGCAGGAGCGATGGAGTGATATGAATTGGACACGGACGTGGAAAAGAGCAAGATAATGGAGGTGGCTTGAAACACAAACCCAGCAAAGAAAGTAACAATCAATGGAAAGGAGCTCGATAAGGTGGAAGATTTATGCTATCTAGGAAGTAAGATTACTGTGAATGTTAAGATCCAGGAGAAAATAGGACAAAGGGTATGGAAAAGTGGACAATCCTACCATGTGGTTAGGGATATAATCTGGCGATGGAATATAGGAAAAGAGGCAAAAACTTTGTTATATACGGCATTTTATCATCCAATATTAACATATGGCTCTGAAACCTGGACATGGATGAAGAGAGATTTAAGTAGATTGCAGGCAGCAGAGATGACTTTCCTGAGAGGCATTGAGAATGTAACAAGAAGAGACAGGATTAGGAATGAAATAATTAGGGATGGTTTAAAAGTTACATCATTTGAAGAGACACTGAAGAGGTAAACTGTGGTTAGATCATGTGATGAGAATGGAGAAGGACAGCCTAAGAAAACCTCACAGAACAAAGAGAAGGGTAGAAGACCAATTGGATGACCATGGACAAGATGCAGAAGGATATAAAAGTTAAAGGAGTGGACTGGAGACGCATGGCTGAGTTTGGAAAGATCGGCAGGAATGGAAGAGGATGTGCCAGACGACCTGCAGAAATGTCGGATGATGATGATGATGACCTTTAGATTATTTGATATCAAAATACAATACTAGTAAAAAGGAAAAACTCTTAACAGTACCATTTGAGACTCAATACAATCAAACAATAAATAAAAGTGGAAACAAATTCAAGGAAAGTTATAATAGTGTATGTTGTCTCGTCTAATGGAACAGCTTAGGATTAGGATGAAGACTACAAAATACACATTGAAGAGAAGGAGACTGTTGAGGTAAAAACACCCTTAAAGTATAAACTAATTTTAGGCGCTGCAAGGATTTGATTCCATCTAACAGATTGACAGGAAAATAAGCCACACCTTTTTTTTCCCAAAACAATAAGCCTTTATAAAACCTTCGCAAAGCCACATCCTTAGATAATATGTAACAAATATGTTGACTTTGAGGACTAAAGATATATATTGAAATAGTTTATAATCACATAAACAGATGATGATCTTTACCGCTTAATTTTGACAAAGCAAACTATTGTTTAAGAAATTACATTTATACATGATAACTTATAGGACTTGGGTCTAAGACTGAGCTGTTTTTTTTTATAATGTGTAATTATTTATTTTATTGCATAGCTCAGTTTTATTTAACACCTTAAGTTTAGCATATTTGACTAAGATATAAGCGTTTAACCCAAACAGCTAATAAGATACAATGCTTAAAAAAAAAATTAATAAATAATATTGGCTTTGATTTAAACTCAAAAACCCTGCCTAGCAGAAAAGTCTTATAAGAGTAACATGTGTTTTTGTAAATATAAATATGATGTGTTTAACTAGATTTTAAAGACCAGTAAACCCCCTAAAAGTAGACTTTATATCCTTTCAATTCCAATCATTAATTCAAATGTTATCTTGTCTGCATATTCAAGAGTAATACAACAAAATCAGTTTCAAAATAAGTAAATATTTAACATAGTAAATATTGGTGGGACTTTATCCATATTATGTTAAAATAAATTTTTATTTTTATTTTTATTTGCAACAAACATTAAAATTATTGATAACAAAGTCTCTAAATTCCCATTATGTTTGGCTATTCATACTTGACAGGCTTTAACTATTAAAGAACGAATGATATAATAATCACCTTTAGATATCCTGCACCTTCTCATTAGTTTGCAAGGATATTAACGTTTTGTTTTTAATGATGTATTAAATAGTTATATTATATTTGTTAATTACAGCAATAGCCAATTACTGTGCCTTAATTAGTGAAACCACATTTGTGTGGAAGGAGAAGTTGAAAACCATTTAGGGAAAAAAAAACTCTGTACACCCAACTGGGATTGAACCCTGATCTCCCCATCACCAACATTCTAATCTATTGAGAGATTGACAACCTTTTTCTCAGTTACAGTTCTTAATTCTGATTCTTCAAATTTTAATAGGGTGACTAGATAATTTAGTTTACAAAATTTACTTTGTTTAAAATGATTTTCAGACCCATTTTTTCAGTTTTTTTAGGTGAGTGAAAATATATTGTTTATTTGTTAAGTGCAATTTTTTTTCCATCCAAGTATTTAAACTATGTGATTTTCCCTGATTTTTAATTGAATTCCTTAACATTTCATTGTTTTAAATGACTTAAAACAATTTCCAGGTTTTCCCTGTTTGTAGCTATGATGTTTAACCTCAATTCTCGATTCTTCAATATTTACTATTTTAATCTTTTTTGTGTATCCAGCCTCTCTTTAAAAATTAGTTTTGTATTTATATAATGTAGGCCTACTGTAAAGTATTTGGAGGGGAAAAAAGTATACATAATAAATAATATGTCTTAAACTAAAGGGCTGAGTTTGATTTATGCAAGATCACTAGGCGACAAAGATCATGTTGAGTACATTTACCAATTTTCCAGCAGTGAATGAAATGGAAAAAATCTTTATTCTTTGACACAACTAAACATTACACAATTCTGAACATCGCCATTTCTTTTCAGTGCTAGAATTTCCATTAATAAGAATTGAGAGCTAAGAATCGAGGTTTCAAAAGTCAAAGATCAATTCTCAGTTATTTCAATACCAGTAAGAATCTAGGATATCAAGAAATTTAAACTTGACATTCCTGATTTAACTAAGTGTACTAGACTTACTTATTAATGTCTTAACGATTCTTCCTGCAGTTATGGTGAAATATTGATGTTGAGTTGAAAAAGTAAACGTTCATTATTATCAAAGAGAAAAACATTAAAAGTTCATATGAGCCACTGACATAAAATTTCAATCTTGCATTCAATCATAACAAACATTCCAACAAAAACATTTTAAGAACAATTAAAGTCTTTAGGATAAGTAAAGAAATAGAGCTTAAAAATATAGTAGTTACCTGCTTATCGTCTCCCCTATCTTGCATAGTCTCCGTGAAAGTTTCTCGGCCATCTTCTGTAGCTCCAGATGTCCCACTGGTGGCATTACTGCTACTGTTACCACCCCCACCACCACCTCCTCCTCCTTTCCTAGACTTCGCCTTCTGCATCTTGCGGTTCGCTGCAGAAATGATGGACGAAACAATATCTTTGGCACTTATGTCCCTACTTGGAGATTCTGCTTTCATGCCTGTGTGTAACGTCGAGAAAACAAAAACAATGCAAGAAACAGATCAAAACTGAAACATGCAGAGCATCACAAAACGTTCTTGGAAAAAATAAACTTGCTAAATAATAATATAAAATTGTGCTGAGGAAAAATTATAGGTAGTTTTTATTAAATTTTCATGCAAGTGTAGTTTTTTTAAATGTTATATTGTATGTATTTTTTATAGTATGGTGCTAATATAGCATTCAAAAATAAGCTTTTAACATTCCAAATTAAAAGCTAATATAAATTAAGTGCCATTTGATACTAGTTCTTTTAACCCTAATATTTATGGAAAATAGACTTATATAATAGCTTGGAAAACTAAGTTCTTTCAGGCTTGTATTATGTTCTGGAATTAACTAATGTAGTGGATTTTATTTTAATGAATAGTTGTCCCTCAAACTTATAGTTAATAAAATACAACCAAATAAAATATGTATTGTTTATAAAAACAGTTAAAACCCCAGTGTTACTAACTACTGTCATACACTACCATAAATATATTAGCAAGCTTCAAGGGAAGTTATTCAAACCACAGGTCTCCCAAGAGGAAGGCACGTATACTAATGAATGACCTCAGCTAACAACTATGTCTATACTGTATTAATAAATAGGCTCAGCCACAAACAGCTTACAATACAAATTAAATGTTTGACTTAGATTTATAATTATAAATATATAAAAATAATAACAAATAATAAAAAATAATAAAGAATAATATATTTTAAGTACTTTAGTATCAGGTCTAAAAGAGTTCTATTTCGTGTTCGTTATATCAAAGTTAATTTTATTGTTTGTTATCTTTGTAAATTAAAAAATAATCAATTACAGATTGCTAAAAAAAACAAGGCTACTATAAATAGTTTTAGAAACTACAATCATACTAAAAGGATATAAAAGCAATCAAAACATTCGTCTTATCAGCTTTGTTGAGTGTATGTTCTAAGGCATCACATTAACAAGAGGTTTGATTGATGAAGACAGGGATATCAGGGTTTGAATCGCGACCAAATATGTTGAGTGTGGTTTTTACTAAATGGTTTTACTCTCTCATGCTATACAAATGAGGTTACATTTTCTCTAAATAGTAAATATACTTTCTTTATCCCTACAGCATTTGCACAGTTAATATCTACTTTACATCCATTGCTGTTTCCAGCCTAAAGTCTGGTTAAGTTTTTTTTATTCAAGCTATATATTTTTTCAGTACCAGATTGTTATGCCTGTCATAGCTTCATATGCCTTATAATCTAACTTAAGACTAGGACAGGCACAATATCCAGTCTCCGACCATTAATTTATCAATGTAAAAGGGTAAACCCACATTTCACAAATTATACATTTTCAGCCATGCCGAGAATCAAACCCGGGAGCGTTAACTCAATAGGCAGGCAGATATGCTACCGACTGAGTTAAGGTGTCAGCATCATTAATATATATTTGGCTATTTGCAAATAGCCCAACAAGTAGTGAAACATGTTGAAAAGGTTTACCATATAGTGGCTATATCGAGTGATTATAGAGTAGTATGGAAGAGGAAGATGATCCCAAAGGACTGTAAGAAGAGTTGAAATTACCTATCTTCAAGAAAGGAGACAGGAAGACGTGAAAGAATTACAGGGGAGTTAACCCGATGAGCCAATGTGTAAAGTTATATGAAAATATATTGAAGGAAAAAAATTAGAGGAAAAGTAGAAATAGGTTTAAGGGAGGAACAGCATGGCTTCAGACCACAAAGGTCCAAATTATATTTTAAACTTGCGGTAAGGCAGCTGAAAGAAAGATATTATGAGGTGAGTATGTGACGGACCTGTTAATAGCCTTCTCTGATATTGAAAAAGACTATGACAGCGTATGCAGATGTAGAGTATAGGAAGCATTGAAAAAGAAAAGAGTAAGGGATGATACAATAGGGAGAGTGAGGATATGTACAAGGAGAGTGTGAGCTGTGTGAAAGTGGGAGGGAAAAGTTGTTTGAGTTAAGAAATGGCCTGAAGTAATACCAATTTACTGTAGTGATTGATGAAATGTTGAAGTGGTAGAAAGAATTTGGGAGGGAAGTATGAAAGCAATGTTGTTTGGCGATGACCAGATGGTATGGGCCAGTGAGGAGAAGGAAATTCAGGAGCAGTTGGATGTGTGGGATAAAGTGTTGGAATAGTACGGAATGAGGTTTAATGTAAGGAAGAGTGAAATGCTGATTACAACATCTCCCTTTTGTGTTTTTTGGTCTCCTCTTTTAGGAAGTTGCGTTGCGCGTTTCACACTCCTCCCTGATGAGTTCCTATAGAATGAAACTTGGGTCATGGGATTGGGCGGTGACGATCGATTTTCTTTAAGAGGCAACCATTACCTCTTTGTCCATTGGTAGCAATGTAAAGTGTGAACTGTGTTCTTCTTTTCATTGTAAAAGCCATTTGTGTTCGTTCCTTTTATATGTTTCTATCCACCTTTCCTGTACCTTCTTCCAAATATAATGCTATTGCCTCATATAGCGAAAAGAGGTTTTCCTTATTGAGATGATTACAACAAAGAAGAGAGTCAAGAGCACGGCTGGTGTGACAGTAGGAGGGGAGCAGTTGAAAATAGTGGAAGGTTTTAAATAACTCATAAGTTTGATAGAGGAAAGTGGAAGAAACAAAAGATAAACCAGTGAGAGGGGGAGGCAAGCAAAAGCTCTTTTTCATAAATGTGAGAAGTATAATTTGGAACAGGGATGTGTCAAGGACATGTAAAGGAGTGATCTATATGATGTACTATGTACCGATGTTGACATATAGAGCTGAAATGTGGGTAATGAAGGTGCAGGATGGAAGCAAAATTAAAACCTATGAAATAAAAGGATGAGAGGAATAGTTAATGAGGAGCCAGTGCTGGATAGGATAGAGAAGGCCAAACTAAGGTGGTATGGTATTGTAGAATGGAGCAGAGGAAGATACCAAAGAAGATGCTGGAGATTGAAGTGGGGGGGCAGGAAGACAGAGGCACAGGTGGCTGAAGGGAGTGCAGAGAAGTGTGGAGGAGAGAGGAGAAGACTGGGTTACTGTGGAGAAGGAGAGGTGGTGGTGAGAAAGGATATGTTGGATAGGTTTATGTTCCAAACAAACTTGGCCAGTGGCTGGAAACGGTTCATTATATATATTCTCTGACTCCATGTCTGTATCATTTTAAAAAGCATCAACATGCCAAAAGTTTATAAAAATTTAATGTAATTTGGATATAATAAACCTGGGCATTTGTGCATCCAATCTGACAATATGGTCAAAAATACATAGTTTCCTTAACTATATATATATATATATATAGCTTATATATAGTTAAGGAAGTTATATTAGCAAGGCAGTAAGATATGGTGCTATATATATAGCACCATATCTTACTGCCTTGCTGGATTATACACCTATATATTAATTACACTGATGTTTCAGGATGATGAAGGTTCAGTTCAGAGGAAGTGTATTCACATTAGCGTGAAGGGAGAGTGGAAAACCATTTAGGAAAAACCACTCCAGTCAACCCAACTGGAGTTCTCCCTGTCATCAGCAGTCTAGACTATCACGAAAGTGACACCTTAAGTCATTCGGTTACCAAAGCGGGTTTGCTTGCATCCTTTCAATCTTTTGATGAAAGACACAGCTGGAATTAGAACTCATTATTTGATAGGAGAAATTAATCAAAAAATAATTCCATCTCATCTTGAATTTTAGAGTATTTTAACATAATCTTTTAAAAAAGACAGCTAGTATTAATATTCAAATATTTGTGAAAAAATGTTTGGCTGAAATTTGATAAAAAAAACTGTTAATTAGATCAACAGTTACATAGGATATTGAAGAGAACTAATTGAGTGGGTTTTCTTTTCTTTGGAATAAACAAAAAGTATAGGAATGGTTGAGATAATTTATTTTTAGTCAAATAGGATATTTACTATCAAACTTGAAATGATGAGTGGTTTTCATATAACTTGAAAATAATTAATGTAAAATTTGCTCTTTTCACTAATTTAAATTACACTTTTATTTTATTTAAAATAGGTGAGGATTTATTTTATGAGTATATTATTTGAATTATGTGAGTATGCTACTACTCAGTTGGTAGTGTGTCTGCCTACTTAGCTAAGGGTTCGATTCTTGGCATTGCCAAAAAATTTATCATTGGTTAGATGTGGGTTTACCCTTTAGCATTGATAAATTAATGGCCAGCGACTGGATGTTGCGACTGTCCTAGTCTTAAGTTAGAATATAAGACATATGAAGCTAAGACAGGCCTATCAAGCCCGTAGTGGGAAATATGTGGCTTGAATAAAAAAAGTGATCTACGCCACAGGTTGGAAACAGTAATGGATGTAAAGTAAAAGATTAGGTTACCTTTTTATTATGTCAAAAAACAAAAAAGTGTGCATAAAACATCATAACTGTTTTCAAGTGAAATTAAATGAGACACAAAATCAATTGCTAAGCAATAAAGGTACTAGAATAAAAAATGCATTAAAATACTTTATAAAAGGGGTATACCTAAAAACAATGACAATTCATGCAGCAATTGTGATAGTGTGTGCTACTAAAACCTGTACTACATGGACAAATAAACAAATATACTTTGAAAACTAACCTTCTACTTTTTGAATGTTGCTAAGTAGGAGGTTTTGGTTGGCCGTTGCAGGCTCCAACTCGGCCCCATCTTGAGGCACACTGAAAGGGAAGCTGTCCTCTGGATCTTCGTCAGAGAAAAACCAATCAACCTTGGAGAAATAATATACAAATTTAGTTAATATTATTTCACATGGCTGTGCAAAGTACTCTTTTACAATTGAAATCCAACCCGAATAAAATAAATGAGATAATCTCAAAGCCAAGTTGAAGTTTAAATATTTTTTAATTAATTTTTTACGACTAAAATATTTATCTTATACTCATTTATATTACTTAATGCACTAAACAATTAAAATTCACCTTCCTCTGTAAGTCACTTTAGGTCTGGGATGAAAAGGGCACGCCTGCACAATATGGGTATCCAGGGATACGGATACTGTGGCCTTTTGAGGTGTTCAGTGCAGACTTTTAGAATATTTTGTCAATTATATATCTTCATGTTTATAAACTATACATTCTGAAATAGCGTGTATTTTAACTAATTAAAAAAAATATTATTTTTAAAACCAAATGTTAAAAAATTAACCATCTAATCATCTATCTATGGTTGGCGCACTAGCATATTTTTAATTTGTCACTAAAGAGCACTATGAGTGCTTAGTGTGTCAGCTTGATTCAGGAACATCGGTTTAGTTTTGGACGTGTGTTGCTATGTTGTGGTGCTGTCATAAGTATTGGTTTTTTTTAAATGAGCTGAATGAGGAGAATTATTTATCTTGTTTACTAATTGTTTCAAGATTTATTTTATAATTCAAACATGCAGACTACAAAGAAGATTTTTTTAAGGAGGATGATAGAGTATTCAATGAAGAATGGGAGCTGCAGTGTTACATAATTGCAGTTAAAGAAAGAGTGTTGTGTTTACTTTGTGACAAAGTTGTTATACCCCAGTTCCTGTGTGGAGCTATTAAAATGAGGAGCTTGGGACACTCTTGCACACATCACCCCTAGTAGACCAACGCGCCAGGAACGGTTAGGGGAAGAGAATACAAGTATGTCTCTTACTCTCACCTCCAGTGTGGGATAAGAGCCCACATCTTGCCACCCTTACCGTAACATTCTGGTCACGCCTGTGAGGGGGATGAAAACAGATGGCCCACAGCCACCATCATCAGTGTTGTAGTAGCTCCGGCCACAGTTAAATCAAACATTAAAGGATCACTTAAGAGCTACAGACTAGTCATGTCTAACCCACCTATCTCCCTTTACCCTCCCTTACCACAATGCTGAGTGCTGAGGATCCCCTATCTCTTTTCACTCTCCCCTCCCTCACAGCGCCACTGTGCCAAAGGTTCCTACCTCTTCTCTTCCCCTCCACCTAACCACGTCACTGAGTGCTGAAGGTTTCTCCATACCTCTTCTCTTCTCCCCCTCCCTGTTGCTTCCGATCCCAGGGCTGCTTCTTCTTCAGTCCACCCCCAGGTATATCAATCTACTCAGTCTTAGCATATAAGTTGGTAACACAACATGGATTTCAACCAGAACAAGTGCAACGTATAGGCAGAAACAAGAAGAGGACAGCGAGGTCTGGCACTCCAGCACCACCATCACCATAAAGCTCCACATGACCGGGATATTCCACTTAAGAACTCACCAGCTGCTGAGACGGCATTCTAGTACGCTCGCCACCTCAATCCCGTGGTTTGAACTCACCCACCTCTCCCCATTACTCCCTCCGCCCCCCACACCTATTCCCACAACTTCCATAGTGTTTGTGCTCCCTCGGAGTTCACACCCCTCTCTCCCCTAAGTTGTCACCTGCGACCCCTTTCTACCCCCTTCCTGATCCATTCTTCCCCACCTCCACGACTTATGCAAGCCAGCCCTACCCCCGAGTGGGCCAACTTCAACAAGCCCACTTGGTCTCCCATCCTAAACTAACTAAAAAAAGTGTTTCTCTATGAATAAATAGTAACTATATAAAAGTTACCGTTGAAGCAAAAGGTTTTCTTAAATGAGTTAGCAAATAAATTTCGGTCAGCAGACAAAATAGGGGAAAAACAGACTAAAATAGATAGTAAGTTGTACAAAAAAAAAGTGTAATTGTGTATTTAATACGCTTACATGCGTGATGAGCGATTCGACAATGCGACACTGGTGTGACATATCTGTCACCATGGTGACCATATTGTCGTCACCCGCCCGGACTAGCGTGGGGCCAAACACAATGGCCAGGTTGCGAGCCTCCATTTTATTTTTATCACAGTGGTCCACAACCCGTTTCAAGTGGAAGAGCAGGAACTTGAGTGTTTCAAAGTGATGATCCGGCAACTCATGGACCTGCAAACAAGAGAGCCAAACATTCAATCACATGAGAAGGGATTATTATTTTTACTATATTTAAATGTATTCCTGTGAACAACTTAATGGCAGCACACCAGTTACCAATGATTAAAAAAATGTTAAGACTTCAAGCTAAATTAGAATCTGAGAATTTATATTATAAAACAACTTGAATTCAAAATTTTTTGGCTTACAACTTAATATCACCATGTAATTAGAATATGCAATTGCAAATGCATATGCAATCAGATACTCATTTTGAACAACAATTTTAAAGAAATTTTTGAATAAATTAGAAGTTTTAAAAATGAGTTAAAATTAGTACAATAACCTTAAATCAAGATGCCTAAAAAAAGTATATACAGTAAAACCTTGGATTGCGAGCATAATTCGTTTCGTAAACGTGTTTGTAATACAAAGCACTCGTATATCAAAGCGAATTTCCCCCATAAGAAATAATGGAAACTCAGATGATTTGTTCCACAACCCAAAAATATTTAACCTAAAAATTATTAATACCTTTTTTATTTTCGTTATTTAAATGTAACTGTACTGTAATCAAATGTATGGCTGGTGTGAGGTGGACGAGAGAGATGAGAGGAGGAGGTGTGTTATTGTTTAGGACGACTTTCACTGTCAATAACGGAATCACCGCTATATGTTGGATCACTCAAATATTTTTCTTTTTGTGCAACTTTAACAAAGAACCTATCCAATGACACTGCTCGGCAAATAAAGCGTAACCATAGTACTACTCGTATTGCAAGATATCGCTCGTTTATCAAGTTAAAATGTATTGAAAATTTTTGCTCATCTTACAAAACACTCGCAGACCAAGTTACTCGCAATCCAAGATTTTACTGTGTATATTTAGTATAAAATAATACCCAAGCAATCCCTTTTTTAAAAAATCAGTCATTAATAAACTACCTTTTGGCTTAATCAATTACAGTTCAAGTGTGAACGAAATAAACCAAACCATTTTGACTGAAGCCCCAAGTAGGCTGGTAGGGACCAAAGTAATTGTAAGCCCCACTTTATGAATTCTGGGGCACATACAATGCCAAGAATATTCATAATATCAAGGCTGAAAATTTTCATAATTTTGATACGTCCCCTATATGGGGAAAAATAGAATAATAATAATAATATATATACATATACACACTAAGTCTTATTTCCCGTTGGTTATATACATATGTACTAATAACACTAATGTGTTAAGTATTAGGAAGGTTGAATCTATAGGAAGTGTATCCATATTTTCATGGAAGGAGAGTGTAGAACCTTTAAGGAAAAATCCCCTCAGTATAACTGACCAGGATTCAAACCCTGATATTTCCGTTATAGGCAGCCTAGTTTAATGCGAGAGTGATATATTAGACCATGCATCCATCAAAGCTATTTTTATATTTTTTATCATAAAATTAGTATTGAATTGTATATAAATAACATATATATTCAAAATATAGCCACTTGGTTGTAATAAGTATGATAGATAAACAAAGATATCAATTAAATTATTATTAGCACCGTGTCTTACTACCCGTTCGGGTTATACGCACTTACGCTAATGTGTAATGGTAGGGTGATTGTGAGATGAAATGGAGGACCTACAGTTTAACGTGGAATCCGAACCACGGTGGAGGCCTGGCATTCCTCACATTCCCAAATTGTGATTAATACACATCTTGTCAGAGGTGAAGGAAGGGTTTGGCAATCAGGATATCAATTAAAGTGCTGCCAAACTTTTATATCTTTAAAGAGTAATGTTACAAAAAAAATGTTGTATTCGGTTGAGCTGTAGATAAAACATATCAAGTATATATATATTTTTTAAATATATGGACTTGTTTGAAAACCATGTAGTCATACTAAAATCAAATAATAATACTTCAGTTTCCAACAATAATAAAATAAAATAAAATTTAAAAAAATCACTCACAAGTTTTTTTATTGTAACAAGTCTACGATTAGAATCTTCTATCTTGTCTGCCTCTATGAAATGGGGGTAGAGATCCATTGTCAAGAGGGAGTCTGGCAGACGGCGAAAAAATAACTTTAGCAAGCTTGATATAACATTCACATCACTCCAACGAGGGTCTTGCTGCAAACAAAGTACAAAGTGTCATCTCTTCGACATACTTCTTTGAAATGTAATTAAAAGGGCATATAAATTAGGTGTGTAAAGCTGAATTCACCAATAACCTCAATTCTTACAAGTGTTGAAACTTATTATAAGACAGTGTAGAAACCCTATACAGCACTGTACATAATTATACAGTCATTACATAGTCTTTTTATACATTTCCAAACCATTAATTAGGCAATAATTCATTTTATTATTAAGTGCTAAAATTTTAAAGAATCAAGATATGTCAAACTCAATTCTTAATAACTAAAGCACAGTCTTTATAATAAAAACCTGTTTTAGTACGGAAGACGCTAGTGCATTGTAATCAAACAAAATAAAAAGTACCATGTTAAGCCTATAGCAAAAATATGTGATTTTAAACAGACATGAAAAAGGTGAGATTAAAATAGCATCAAGTTTCCTGTTGTTAAGTCTACCATTTATGAGATAAAGAAAAATGTCAAGTAGATAAAGGACTATGTTTCAAGGCCAAATTAACAGAACATATAAGAATCAATTTATGAATAATGATGTCTAAATTAACTACCAAATAATGGTGTTGTTCATTGATTTTTCATCATCTCTTGATAATTCAAACACAGGGCCGGGTAAACCGGGCGGCTACCCAGATCACCAGTTCAAAGGGGGCATCAAAGAAAGCAGCAACAGAACCTAGCATAGCTTGGGCGGGAAAGGAAAAATAATGCCCAACCAATGTAACTTTAAACCTAGCAGAGCCTGGGCCTGAATATATCTACGCAAATTTCATCTTCATAAGAATGTAACATGTTATATATTCGCCAATAATAAAACTAACCTTTACTATTACATATTACATTTATAATAATGTATAAAGCATTATCTAGTTATTACTACTAAAGGTTAACTACAATTTGAATCGTGGCGCAGTCGTCGAGACAGTGCTAGTTTTTACTAGATTTTCTTACATTGAACATAATGCAGCTAACACTTGTTAATACATTTAGTGTATTAAGTGTATTATGGCATCTTACTTGAAGGTTGACACAGTCAAAGCCCTTATTGATGCCTTCAGTAAGAGAGGAAACAGCTGCCGTGTTGCCAGGTACCCTGTAGATACCAATAATATCCAGCCCTCTCTCCTCAACAAGAACAAACTCGTAGTACGGCGACTGTGAACAAGAGTGGTTCAGTTATTACATGGAATCAATAGTCCTATTTGATCTTAATTTAATACTATTTCTATAAGGGCTTATTTTTCTTCAGCTTGGCTATATATTACTTCTCATATTACAAATAAAGCTACATTTTTTTACAGAGTTAAAAAATTAGATCAACACTTAAAAGAGCCCCGGTAATATAGAAAAAAATATGTTTTGTCTATGAGCACAAAATCAATACAGCCAAATTTCTTCAACAAAAGACTCAGGATTATTTTTCTTTGAAAAACATATTGCTAAGGTAATTAATACAACTTTTTTTTATATATAAATGACTAACACAAGGTTTAATGATAATAATTATTTAATGAATATAAGGGGTAATGAATGATAAGAGGAAATGCACCTGCCTTAGTGTGGAGAGGATGGAAAAACCACTGATAAGGCTCAATGTGGAAAATCTACCCAGTTCACCTGAATGAGATTCAAACATTGACCTTCACAACAACCAGTTACTATTTTATGTTTTCTATTAATTTATTACATTTATATTTCTTCTTATGTTCATCATTTTTACAATATTCAGATTCGTAAAAATATATTTGACCTAACTTTATATTTTTAACTTATTATTTTGTTCTAAGGAATATCAGTAGTATTAAAATGGAGATGAGGGAATAGGGTTGTAGTAGTTTGTTTCAAGAAACAACCGTTACATCTTTGTTCAGAGGTAGCAATATTGAGAGCTAAATTATTATTTTCACTGTGCAAAATATAATGTATTAGTTCTTATATATATATATTTATATCATTTGGTCCTGTATATTCTTGAATTTTGCCTGATCTTACCATTGGACAATCCTCTAGTGGAATGCCAATAGTCACTCCCTCTGGGTATGGAGCGGTGGGGGAGCTAGGAGAGCCGGATCCTTGCTGGATGCGGCGAAACTGCTTTGCCACTCGACCTTTCCATGTCTTGCTCTTTGGTGAGGGTAATTGGTCTAAAAACAAATATGCAAAAACATACTCAACCAAATTAATTGGTCTAAAATCAAATATGCAAACACATACTCAACCAAATAACAGCTAAATCTTGAAAACTGGTTAGGTTGAGGTAAATAAAAGTTTAAGAGTAGCAAATAGATTAGTATAATAATCATGAGAATGATAACTGTACATTTAATTTTGTTCCTCAAATCTAAATTCTAACTATATTAATATAGCCAAGCATCTAGTTTGATTAAAAAACCAGTAATAGCTTAGTAACAATACCAATTGAAAGGCCATTTTTTTTTCAAGTTCCTAAGATGTTAATGTGCAATCAAAATACTGTTTTATAAAAATATTTTTAGCATGGTGTATTTCCTAAATTCTAGCATATATTGTTTTAGATAAAATATGGAAATTAGACCAATGTCGCCCACAAGTCAAAGAAACTATAATAAGTTACATTAGATTTTCATATCTTAAAGCATGTTTATGATTTACTCAAACACATTTTTTTATAGCTAGGTAAGAAATTGGTATTGAGAATCAAAGCATTGGGGCATCAAAATATAAATATAAAAAGTAAAAATTGAATGAGGATTAAATACACATCTAATAAAAAGTTCTATACCATTTTGTAAACTTTGTCTAGGTTCTAAGGTAGCAAGTTACTGGATCAGCCCTTGCAGTATGCTATATTTCATTCATAATTGCAAGGCAGATTGCACAACTTAGGACATTATGGCCCCGGTCAGAGAAGGCTTTAACTTCATAAGCTATTTCTTTACTGTGAGGACGGGGATGATGGAGGGGTTAAATCTTTTAATGCATTTTGCGATAGCCAGAAGGTTTGGTTTAATAAATTTACTTTAAATATGTATATATTGTATAAATAATATATTATATGTAGTATATATTATAAAAATATATATTATGTATATTATATATATTTTTATGTAATATATATATATATATTTATACATAATATATTATATAATATAAATCATAGATAGGCAGAATATATTTTTACACAATAATTAATGATATTACTTTAGCCAAGTCTTACTACCCTTCCGGGCTACATGCCTAATAAAATGCTTGTGGGGTAGAGAATGAGATATAAATGTTAAAAGTTTCTTTCGACATTGTCTTGGAAGGAAGGTGAGAAACCATTTAGGAAAAACTCCTTCAATATTCCCAGCCAGGATTCGAGACCTGGTTCACCCACTAATGGAAAAGTGGACCAGATGTGCATAATGTTTTGTCCGCGTGACCATCAATACAAATAACATTACAGTAGACAGTAAAATATTTATGATATTTCCTGGAAAATATCTTTTACTTTGTTTTTCTGTCTGTTATAAAACATAAAACATTTCATTTTGTTTACTTTTCGAGTAGATATCACACGGTTCTATGATCTATTAGTCCAGAGTTTTCTTTTAGAACCTGAACTGATTATGTTGTCTTCACCACAATGAGATTTCCCATCAATTCCCATATAAATGTGTGTATTATGCATTTAAAAAATATGATGAAAATAATTAATATTATATACTGTATATGAAAAAAAAACACATATGCACACACGCACGCACACATACACACACACACACACACCAAATCACGACATTCACTTATGGGATAGGCAAGAAACTGTGCATTTATTATTAAATACATAACATATATTTACTATAAATAATACATTTATATATTATATATAATCATTACATAACAAATATAAAATTAAATTAATAAACTAAACAGTTTGGGTATTGCAAAATGCATTATAATAGATAGCCCCTCAGTCATACCCCTCCCAACAGTAAATAAATAATTCATGGAATTAAGGCTAGGCCTTGAACATAAGTTATGCAATTTGCTTTGCAATCATGTATGAAGTATAGCATACCGCAAGAGCTGAATCAGCAAGTTTCTATCTTAAAACATTAATAGAGTGTGAAGAAAATATCCATTTTTATTAAATTTAAAAAATCATATTGATGTTTAAAAATATTAGAATTAAATCTTTTTTAAATGAATCTTGTTAGTAGTAAAACATATTCCAGAGCTGGTACATCACCCTTGTGGTATGTATTTATGTTTGTAAGGAGTATTAGAAAAGATTGGTTTGGAGTGTACTAGAGTCAGTAGGTTCAAGCTACTAGTGAACCAGATTTGTCTCGAGTGATTCTTAGAAAGAATATTTTTTCAACTAACTCAGTAAGCTAGGCCAGTAATGTTATATTACCTGTCTGACTGGGTTTGCGAGTCTTGTTAACCGGGGACTGGCCAGTGGGCGAGCGGTTACGGAATGAAGTCAGTTTGCGAATGCCTTTGTGCGCCGGCAATGGCGAGAGTCGGCTGGTGCTGACAGAACTAGCCCCTTGCTGCTGTTTTGTGCTGCTACCTGAAGAGCAGTCCTGCAAACAAAACACTCATTTAGTGTATATAAATTAAAAGACGACCATATATTTATATATATATAAATATATTTATATTTTTTTAAGACCATGTCCTACTACCCTTTCGGGTTATTTTTTTAGCGTACCCACATTTGCGTGTAGAGAGAGTGGAAAATAATATTGAAAAAACAGTCCTAAGTTCACCTGACCAAAATTAGAACCACAAACTCCCTGTCATCGGTGGTTTAGTCCACTGTTAAAGTAGTGCCTTAGACTATGTAGCCACCAAAACGGGTACTTTATAAATGTTGGATCAATGGGGGTTTTCTCCTTTGGGAAGACAAGAGAGAGTTGAATGGCATTTGTTTTTTGTGTAGGTGAAGAATGTAGATTTTTTTTTTAAACTAGAAGGCTGTGTAGTGAAAAGATAGATATAATTTTTTTGTTATTCTTCTGTTCTTCAAATAAGATATTACTGAGAAATTCATCATTTACTGGTATAAATAGGTCCCGTTAGAAAGAATAAAAAGAGGGATGAATCTGTATTCAACCAGTTACACTGAGGTAGCTTGCCAGTCAAGAGAGGGAGAAATAAAATTATACAATAATATATTATTGATATAACTATTGAGATTCATGTGAATGCATTTGGCAAAAAATGTGCATGTCCCTCTCCTTCTCTGTCAGATGGTTCCTATGACCAGGGCCAGCCTTAGGTTGTACAGCACTTTGTGTGAAAATCTAAATGGGATCCCCAACCTTCTCTCTTTGCCCCTATAGAAAATATCATTAAAGTTAAAAATTTACAAAATAGAGGTGGTTTTCCTCCTAATATTATAAAAAAAAGTAGAGTTTAAAAAAAATAGTTTATTTAAAATAGTAAATTTGTACTGTTATGGTGACTATAATCACATGGAATTTAATCTGGTGACCACAAATTGTAGGGGAAGAAGATTTTTTTTTCTTTCTTTTAAAATCAAAATATTTCAATGATTTCAAAACTAAACGAGATCCAAAGAAAAGTTTAGATAATCAAATTGTTCTTCTGGAAAATATTTACAAACATGCCCTCTTAATTTTTATTCTCAATATTTCACTATAGTTGTTCATAATACAGTAGATTCCCAACTATCTGCGGGCGGATTATTCCCTTTACGGTTTAACCATGGCATCGCCAAGAGTAGGGGATACATTTTTGAAAAACACAGCATTGAAGGAGAATACAAGGCTATCGACACTGGAATGGACTCATAACCTGCTTGGCACAGGAAAATGACACGTTTGTATCTGACAAGCTGATGTTACGGAAAATACGTAACGGAAAAAGGAAGCAGTTGCAGTGAAGCAGAAGACATTTTAAGTGATGTGTCGACTTTGAGCATAGCGTACATTGATTTAAAGTGTTTTTTTTTATTATCTGAGAGCGTGAAATAAAAGCAATCACAATAGGTGAGTACTGGTTTGAATTGAATGTGCTACAATCTCTTGATTTACACAATATTCGGATAATCCGCAGTTTTGAGTTATTCGCGGCTCTCGTACCCTCCATTACCGCGAATAATCGGGAATTAACTGTATTTACAAAGATATTTAAAAAAATAATTTTTTTTTTAAATATACTATTTTAATTTTAATAAAAACTACCGCAATTTTGAAAGTGTTGACCTCTTTGTAATATTTTGCTAAATTTCAAAAGAAAACAATAAGCTATGCCTGAATCAAAACTAAAAAGTGACTAAATTAATTAGTTAAAAAAACTTTTTGGCAAAATTTTGATAGTTTTGTTTCTTTTTATCAGACATCATCTCTATGTGCAAGTTAAAATTTGTTTTAAAGCCTAGTAATAAACCAAAATATACAAATATCATCTAATAAACACTTGAACCTCTCTCTCTCTCTCTTGTATGGAATTATAACCTAACAAGTTTTGAAAACTATGTTATTTTAGCGTATATGAAGGAAAACTCTGAATAAACGAAAATGTGTTTTTTTTATAAAATATTTTCTTATAAATTTTCAATTTCCTACATTTTTCTGCCCCACAAAACTTGTCGCCCCATGCAAATGTATGTGTTTCAACATGCCATGACTATGCCTCACTAAAGTTCTACATAAGCATGAGCGAAATTAGATAATGCCTGCACAAAGAAATAGACCAAATAAGTAAATATATGTAAAAAAAACATCATCATCATCATCATTTCTTCTTACTAAATTAAACTAAAACTCATTTAATTTTGAACATTATTTAACATATTTGTTAGTTGAAAAGAATAAATGTGTAGATCTAATGAAGACTATCGTATTTTGTTGTGCATCATATTATACTACCAGTATAATTAATTACACTGATAGGGTAAAGATGAGGAAGGTATAAATTTAAAGAAATGTACCCACATGTCTGTGGAGGGAGTGGAGAACCCTTTAAGAAGAAACACACAAAATACACTCGGCCAGGATTTGGGCCAAGGACTCCCTGCCTCCAGCAAACCAGACTGTGTGAGCTTGAAGTTTAAAGTATTTTTGATTGAACTCGTGTGTCTGTTGTGAGTTTGTTGGAGTTATGTAACAAGAACAAATACTGCCCGAGGCAGATTTAAATAATATTTAGAAAATCTGTATGTGTGTTGGGGGCCAAAAGGAAAACAACATACACAACAGAGTGTATTCCAAATTTAGAATGCACAGATAAAGAAACGCAATTTGGATTTCTTAAAAGACAGTTGCTTAGTTTATGATGACTTTCCTAGAAAATGGCTTTTGTTTGGTCAACATGCAAATCCCAGAGAGGGAGCTGGTGCAATGACCTGGAGTTAATCAGGAGACAAACCAAACAAATAAAAATGCAGCTGTGTCCGGTATTCCATGGTTGGATTTAGTTTAAATTATACCCTCTGCATGGTCGAGAAATATTTTAGGACTAGGGTATTTTACACACAAAGAGCTATCAGGTAAAAACAATTAGTTTTGTAAATAAGTGTAGATACTAGGGATGGACCTGTAAAATCCATAAAATCCTTAAAGATATTTGAGATTTGAGACTCAGATTATTAAAAAAATTGTTTTCAATTTTCCAAGTAAAAATTTGTTTTAGAGCTATAACACTGCTTATTGGTGGTTCAGAACTAGTTATAATCCTACGATGAACTCAACAACTAGGCCCCAGACCAGTAATTTAACACTTAGGCCTAGTTGAATGTTAAATGTTATAATGAATGGAACATAAAAAAGAATGTTAACATTTAGTTCCTATTTGTATTTTATATTATTTTATTATATTTATATTTCTTGTTTTGTTCATAATTTTTTCCAAGATTCGGATTTGGGTTCAAAGGTAAATTGGGGATTCAAATTCGTAAAATAGTGGAGACAACCCCATTCTAGCAAATAAAAAATTAACTACTAAAATAAATTATTTACAGAAAAATACATATTTCATTTATTAATTAGATGAGTGTATCTCATCCTCAATTAATAGATAAATGGCCATAACACATGTTTGATCAAATTTATGCTATAATATCAAAGAAGATAAATACACATTTTATATATCTAGATAAATTCCTCTAAATGGTAATACAGATGTCAAAAAGGATTGTAAAAGTTCACTAAATAGTTTATTGCTCACAAGGGTAGTTAAATTTGGTGATTTTTTTTTTCCAAGCAAGCCTAATATTATAAATCCCCAACTAATATTTTGAAGTAAGATTTCAAATAATTGTACTTACCAATAAATACACATACTGACTGAGTTTTTTCATAAATATCCAAAGAGCGACACATCACAATTCATAAAACATTAATGCGTATCTCCTGTTACTGATTACATGCCTGATAGCACCTACATAATCTATAAGTGTCAAAATACAAGACAAGCAATGAAAAATAAGACCTATGATGGTTGTTTATTAATTACCATTTTAGAATACATTCTAAACAAGTTGAAAGTAATGAGTAAATTTGATTTATAATTTATGACTTAGATATATTGTTTACTAATTGTTTAACTTCTTGTTAAATTAAAAATTAACAATGTTAAGATTTCTAAAACTATTATTATCAATAGTATAATTTTGTCCCCAGAAAATGATATATCTATATTCAAATTATGTGTATTTTTTTTTTTAAATCACTGTGTCCTGGTACGTATTTGAGACATACACATATATTAATTACACTAATGGAATAAGGATGAGGAAAGTCGAATTTTATAGTAAATGTACCCACAGTGCATGGAGGGAGAATGGAAGATCATTTAAGAAAGACCAGCTCAGTTCATCTAACCTGGATTCAAACTAATGTCTCATTGTCACCGGCTAACTAATCCACTGCTATAGTGACGCACTATACCATGCAAAACAATGCTGTTTTATGGATACTAGTTTTGTATTAGATTTTCTAAAACTCAATTACAAATAATTTAAACATAGCATATGGACATTGGAACTGAACCTGTGACTTTTGACTCAAATGGTAAATGTTTTCACTGTGTAGACTCTGTCTTAAATAATATAGTGAGTTATGACTTAAGCACAATATGCCCTTAATTCTAGTAGTAAGAGCGATGGTACAATGGCACGCTTTGATAAATGGCCTGTGCTTGACTCAGGGATGTATCTATTATAAAAAGATAAAAGAATTATAAAATTATCTTTTAATAATATATTGTCTTATACTGACAACTTTCTAATTTAAAAAAATCAGTAGTAATTAATTTCAGTATCACTTTCTTAACCATACTAAACATTGTGAATAATAAGATGTTATATACTCAGGAACTCCACAAACGGAGATAAAAATATTTTAAAATTGTATAGATTGATTTTTTTTTTTTACAGTTGACTCATGCTTGCATTTATTAATACTTTTAAACCTGTCTCGTGAAGAAAATATGAACTAGATTTTAAGATTTAGGATACATTTTTATGGTGCCATCTAGTGATCATACATATCACTAAAAGACAATATTTAGCTTGAGCCGAAGTATCAGCCGCCCGATTGTTTTAGCCATTACGTGACCAATGGTGTGGTGAGGGTATAAGTGTTAAATCATTAATGATGCCATTTGTTTAGGATGACAAATGAGTGCTATCCACTTTTGAAAAACAATTTTTTTACTCTCCTATCAACCTTAACACACTTTATTCAGGAAACAAAACCACACATTATTTAATAAAATGTTATTTTAGTTGTTCACTCTATTGTTGACTATAAGTGTGAAAGTTAAGATATATGTAGAAGGCATAAAATACATTTTGAAAATCTATACAAAACTTTTGCTAGTTGAGTAATTGCTCCTTTCTCTTTTTAAACGTACCACTTATATATTTTAAAAAAACTGCTATTTTTAAATTATAAGCAATCATTAAAAATGTTTGTGAGGCTCCAATGTTAAGTTTGACAAAATGTTCGGTTTGGACACCAATAAACAACAAATATCGCCATCAGACATGAACTCACCTCGGCAGGCGACCCTGCCTGATCCTGCAGGGCCTTGATCCACTGAGCCATATCATTGGCATCCTCCGCTTGGAGGAGAAGCTCAGAGCAGCTCTGTGTGTTTAACCGCAACACGTGCTTTTTCTTGGTGTAGTCCCCGGCAATGTCCACCTGGCTGTGCCGCACATCCGCACTCTGTGATGAGTCCCCCTCGGAGATATTCAGCGGAGTCTGGGAAACATAATAACAACTCATTCATGTGCTAGTGCCAGGTTTTTTGAAATGAACTTTAACTCACAGTTTAAGTTTGTGACAATCGTTGACAAAAAAGAGATAACTTTCAGGTAAAACTAACAAAACAGGAAACTTGACAAAGATGTGTGTGTGAACTGTTGTTTTTCTCTATGTGCTACATCCTTTCTCTTCCCCTCTTACAATCTTTCTACCCCTCCTCTTTCCTCTATCTTTAATTCCATCTTAAATAAACACTAACCCATGTAAACAGTCTGAGTTGAAATGATCTTCAATAAGGTATGTGGTGTTTGAGAGCTTATCTCATAGTAACCTTGACTATTGATAGTAACAAAGTCGGGTGTTCACCAGCATTGACTCTGGCTCCACAAGCCTGAATGCATAGAAAGGTGTCTCAAACTTTTTATATTCAAGTTAAATAATGGATAGTAACCCGCCTCGGTGGCATAGTTGGCTAACACGTTAGCTTCGTATTGAGCCAGACTGCCGAGGACGAGAAGATTGAGGTTCGAATCTCTGTCGGGTGAACTGGAGGCGGTTTTTCTAAATGGTTTTCCACTCTCCCTCCAAGAAAATGCGAGTTTACTTCCTATATATTCAACCTTCCCAATTCCTAGCCCATTAGCGTAATTAGTATTTAAGCGTATAACCCGAAAGGGTAGTAAGACGCGGTGCTAAGTTTATATATATATATATATATATACAGTCTCTAATTCCACTCAGTGGGATTGTGTGGGATTGTGCCAGCTCTATAAAATATGGGTGAGTGCATTCCGATTTTATGCAACATAAAAATATATTTGAAGGANACATATATATATATATATATAAGCTAGGAGGAATCCCACTCAAAGTATCTATCAAATCATGGAAGTAACAAAGCAACTAGTTTATCCTTAAATGTATCTAGCCATCTCCTAATAAAGCCTTTCTTGGTGCGAAGTCAGTAGTAAAGTGATCACAAATAGTTCTTTAGAAGATTTAGCTTCGAAAATCTCCTTTCGCATGGAGTGACAGATACACAAATCACCAAACTTAATTTTATACTTAGTAAAAGGGTTTTATAGACAGTCATTTGGTGTCACCCCCTTTGATGGTGTCAGCCGGTGCAATCCGCAACCCCCGCACCTTCCTAGTGACGCCACTGAATGGGTACACAGGCTAAAGTGTTAAACCTCGATTGATATGGTTTATCAATAATAATAAGGTCAAATATTTGTTAGGTGTAATGAGGTCGTTTTCCTTTCTAAATGGTTACCTCCATTTTATCTACATAAATTCATATACATTTCTGTTATATCCCACCCTACTATATACAAATAGCCCGGATGGTGGTAGACGAGGTGCACATCAAATAACCTAAGAGTAGGCCTAGAGTAATGACACCCTCCCCTTCGCTCCTCAAAGAGATGAACAAGGGATCGTCGCTGATAAGGAGACCACTCACCCACGATCCGGAAGAATTCCACCTCCGCAGGCGGCGGCGGGTGAGGAGGCCATGCCCACCCCCGAAAGATATCGGCAGGCAGGAGGAGTAGGTGTAAGGTTCGTCGGGTACGTACGTCATGACGTCCACTGTGGTATCACCATCCCCTCCAGAGGTTCAAGACACGCACACATACGCCGCCACTTTCTCTTCCGTACAGGACAATGGGGAGGAACTCACGTGTCTTGCGGGAGGTCACGGAGTGGTGCGATGCCTTCTCTCTTGCACACGACAGCGGAGTGTGACGTCAACACTTGATCTCGCAAAGGAGGAAAATAATACCCTTCCAAGGTTTGGACACAGCCAACACGAGATGATGACAGACCACCTTTTCAAAGTTTGGACACAGCCAACACGAGATGATGACAGGCCACCTTTTCAAAGTTTGGACACAGCCAACACGAGATGATGACAGACCACCTTTCTAAGGTCTGGACACAGCCAACACAAGATGATGACAGACCACCTTTCTAAGGTCTGGACACAGCCAACATAAAATGATGACAGGCCACCTTTCCAAAGTTTGGACACAGCCAACACGAGATGATGATAGACCATCTTTTCAAAGTTTGGACACAGCCAACATGAGATGATGACAGACCACCTTTCAAAGTTTGGACACAGCCAACATGAGATGATGACAGACCACCTTTCCAAGGTTTGGACACAGCCAACACGAGATGATGACAGACCACCTTTCTAAGGTTTGGACACAGCCAACACGAGATGATGACAGGCCAACCTTTCCAAAGATTGGACACAGCCAACACAAGATGTTGACAATATGACACGGACGAAATCCTGTGATGGGAATGGGCGGTACGCTTGAAACAGGTGTTCCAGAAATGGAATTGATCTAGAATCTTTATTTATTTAGTTAGTAACTTTTGAAGATATAAACATTATCGAGATTATAAATACTTCTAAGCTTTTGACTAGCTTATAGCTCACCTCATACTCTCAGCATCAATGAATATGTTTCAAAAATTAAACTAACCTAACTGAGCAACGACCTGTTCTCTTCAAATTAAAACGAGGTTGCAAGCAGAACAACCACAGACGAAATCTCGAAATTATGAGTGTTCATCAACCTTGTCTTAGTGGGACGTTTCGAAAATGAAATGTTGCACAGTTGTTAATCTGTTGAAATAAAAAAAATTTGAAATATTTCAATAATGTGAAACACGCACTCCTATGTATTTCCAGCCAAAGTATTGATGCCGTTCATAACTTGAGTTTCAGAAAATCACACAAAACAAACATTTTGATGTTCAACCACAACACCAAATAAACACTTTCACACCTGTAAACATTCCACCACCTTATAATTTGCTTTTAGAACGCCCCATTCACGAAGGACACCAGCGTACCCGATACGTTAATCCGAAACGTCATCGCGTCCTTAATAATTTGTGACACGGATAAACAAGCCATATATGATGCCAACAAGATAGTCGTGGGACATATATGGAAGCTGGCGGATCTCCTTTCAATAAAAACGCGTCCACCACTGACATAACGAGCGACCTACCTTCACGCCACACGCTTCTCGACTGCTCCGAGAGGAAACAGTGGCACACAGATTAGAATAGACAGACCCCCATGTCCTGTATGCACGACCGTTACGAAAATAAACACCTTGAGTATCGGGTTGAAAAAAAATATTGTGATGGAGGTAGGGGAAAACGGGAAGGGAGCAGGAGTGGAAAAAACACGTTTTTTGTGTACAGTATACACCAATTTTAATAGGAAAGGCCTTTTAGAAAATATAAACATATTGATCAAAATTGATAACATTTTAATTCATAATTTGATTTATTTTATCAGTATAGGTTTTATCTATCAAAGATTACAGCTGCGGCTCATATGTCTTGACCCGCTTCGGTGGCAAGAGACTGGACTGCCGAAGATGGGGATATCGGGGTTCGAATCACGGCCGGGTGTACTAGGATGTTTTTTCCTAAATGATTTTACACGCTCTCTTCACTCCTATTCAACCTTCCTCATCCATAACATATTAGCGAAACTAGTGGATATGATGTTACTCAAATGGGTAGTAATTAGTAGTGATAAAATAAACAGAGATCATTCAAATTTAAGTATGGCATTTTTATTAATTTCGCCGTGTTTTAGTATCCGTTTGGGTTAAACGCATATATTAATAAGATAGGGATGCAGAGGGTATCATTTTAGAGAAAATATACCCACAGTTGCGTGGAGGTGGAGTAAGCAACTATTTACCAAAAGCCACCCTAAGTACACCCAACCAGAATCCAAGCCCTGATCTCCCCGTCACCAGCTATTCACTCCAACACGAAAGTGACGACGTGACGTGTTAGAACATGAGACCACCGATGCGGGCATGTGAAAGTAGATCTAGTAGCTTTTCAATCCCTCACAAATGGCTCTTCCTAGTATTAAAAAAAAAATCTTTTATTTATTTAGCACCACTTCTTACTACCCGTTCGGGCTATACGCTTAAATAGTAATTACACTAATGGGTTAGTAATTAGGAAGGTTGAATATAGATTAAGTGAACCCGCATTTGCGTGGAAGGGGCGTGGAAAACCATTTAGGAAAAACCACTCCCAGTTCACCCGAGCGAGATTTGAACCTCTATCTCCCCGTCCTAGGCAGTCTAGCTCAACACGAAACTAGCGCATTAGCTAACTACGCCACCCCGAGGTGGGTACTTTCTGCCTATCACTGAAAGCCCTCTTTTAAAAGAGATT
>CABFWB010002338.1:50981-85872 GCA_902151455.1 Timema bartmani
GTGTGGGGGGTGAGGGGAAGGTTGAATGTGCGAAAGTTATTAATAGACTACCCTTAAATTAATTCATTTAAGAAAAATCAACAATGGTATCATTCATCATGTTACTTAATTTCCAAATACTAATGAGCTGTCCAGGAACTACTCCCTGCCCAGGTTCATTCTTCACAGGTAGAGTCTGTGATGGGCGTATGGAAATCATTGAATATTAGCTGCTGTTCCCCGATTATTTACACATGTCCATTACAAACTCTGCCTTAGTGAAGAATGACTGAGCACAGGATTCCTGGATAGCTCAGCGGTAGAGCACTGGAACATCAAGCCAAAGGTCTCAGGCATGATTCCTATGTATAGGTGTCATTTTTCAAATCTACGTGTATGATACTTGATATGGCTACATCCATAGCTAAAAGATCATTTATATCTTCTAAGCTTTGATAATCATGTACAATTATCTGTGCAAGTGTCTTAAATGAATGGTTTGGGGTCTGGTTGTAAGGTATGCCCTATAAAATGGTTGGGATTGAGCCACCAATAAGCTGTATTAGAGCTTTAAAACAAATTCCAAAGTTAAAAAAAATAATCTTATTTTTACTTTTAGATATTGTGATAAGCTTAAAATGTTCTTGAGAGTTGTTAAAAATTAATTTTCCAATTCTAGGTTAGGAAATAAAATTATAATATGTATTAATATGACAAAATTTGGAATTGTCAATGTACTCATTTTAAAATATTTGTAAACTCTCATGAGGAAGCTCACCTTTCCGTCAATTATGGTGATCTTGCAGTGCAACCAACCCTCCTTGACCAGTTGGAGGTTTTCTTTGTTGATATCAAGTCTCAAGGTTGCACCCAACACAGCTTGTGGAGCTGTGTTACTGCAAGAGAAGAAATAGAGTCAGCATGAAAAACAAATAATTGGATTAATCCACACAAACCAACAGTGACTTCATTAAGCTGGTGTAGGCTTCCATTGATGTGTAAATAAGAGCTAACAACAAAAATAAAATAAAAAAATAGCTGGAGTTGTGCAAGAGTGACTTCAAGAAAGAAGAAGCTAAATATGCTTTGCTACCATTTTAAAAACAATTTGTAAAGCTGAAATGACTTTTAGTAACATGGGATGAGCTCAAAAAGAGGTGTGTGAAAGTTAATGAATTAATTATGTGGTATAAATGTTTCCAAAACTAAAGTGATAGTTTTTGACTAGGATGGATCAGGAAAAGATTGTCAGCTTAGTATAAATGAAAAACTGTGAGGTGTGAACAAGTGAATGATTTTGTGTATCTGGGCAGAATGTTTTGTAAAAATGGAAGGATGAATGGTAAAATTGATGCATCTCAGATAATAGTTGGATGTATGTGTACTATTGCAAAGAATTAAGTAGTATCGAAAGAGACAAAGATGGCAGTATAGGTTGGTCAGGAAAAACACAAGAGCAAGGTGCATGCGCATGGAATTAGATATCTAAGAAATGTGTGTGGAAACACTTGTATGGACCGAGTGAGTAATGAATGGGTGCTGAAGAGGTGCAACCTGAAAGAGAATCCTATAGGTAAATGTGAAATAGATGTTTTACGTTGGTTTGGGCATGTTGCGAAGATGAGTGTGGATTGAGTAACAAAGCAAATATATGATGATAGGGTGTGTGTATCAAATGGAAGGGGTAGGCCAATTAAGACATGGTTAAATGTTATAGACGAATGTGTGAAAAAGAGAAACATTAAGAGTTTTAAAATAAAATAATATGTATGAATCAGTGTATGGATGTTGTTGAAGTGAAGGGAGCATGTAAGGATAAGGAGTTGTGAAGTAACAATGTAATGCAATAAAACATTGGCGCCCTTTACAGGAGATAAAAGTTGAACAGCTGTCCCACCCATATCACCTCGAGATCGCAAGTAGTTGTTTAGATAAAAGCTTAAGCCATTGAGTACAAAAATGACATAGAGCCATGGAATTACGTATGTCACATGCATTAGCTTAGTTTCAATAACAGGTTTTAGACCTTCAAGTCAAATGTTATTCACAAATTAAGTTTCCTAAAATTCCCAATTAGTGAAAAAAGTACAAAAATAATAGTTATGATACATATGTACCCTTCCAACCCACCATTAAGTAAATTTATGCGTGCACCACTGTGGCTAAACATTATTAACTTACAAGAGTAGTTACAACTTCAAGTAACATAGCTTGTAAACTAAACAATAACAAATACAATTAATAATTCTGGTTAAATACAAAGAGTTCACTGTAATAACACATTAAGAACATATTGATTAAACAGTAATAAACATTAATTTAAAAAATTGACACATGACAAAAAACACTGTTAAAACAAAATTTTACTGTAGGAAATAAAACTAAGAATATACAGGTAACCTTGTATAACACAATACTTTTAGTTACAGTTTTGCTAAAACATTGTCTAAGTGAAGTAACAAGGGATCCCCATTTTGTTTTGCTCTGCACTCTTTGATAATCAGAAGTTTTCGCATGCAGAGTTATTTATTTATTGACTTGTGTGCTAATCAAGGTTTTTGTTTAACCATTTGATAATATAAAATTAAATAAGATTTAAATATTGTTGAAAAAAGAGACCTGGACATAGGAAACAAATCAGGACTGTATGTTTAGTGCATTAACACTTTACCACAAAGTTATCCAAGTGTGTCCTGTGTCCAGTCATTTATCACTCACTCATAGTTTAATAGGGATTTAGTGTGATAGCCCCCTCTCACCTGTATTGAAAATAATCAAAATTATTGAACTCATTACCTTAATGTTGTAGAGAATGACTAACACCTCCCTCACCCTACATTATCTAATTTCAACTTAAATCAAATGTGCAGAAAAGCAAATGGCTTAAAACAAATTTTGCAGCAATTAGATAACTAGGTTTAGAATTATATCCAAATATTTGTTTTAAATACATAGTTTTTAAATAATACAACTGATTTTTTGTTTTGGGTATTCGTATTCCTTTTATTTATATATATATATATATATATATATATATAAANTATATATATATATATATATATATCCATATTCAATGTCCATTTTCTGTGTTTGTCATTTATGTTATTCCTTTTACATATTTTTAGCTAAGAATCCTATTATTGTAAAGTGTCAACTGTTTTCTTCTTTTCATTGTAAAAGCCATTTTGTGTTTATTACTTTTATATTATGTTTCTTTCCACTGTACCTTCTTCTAAATATATTAAAATTACAAGTACTTGTTTTATTAACTTTATACTTGAAGGAGCCTTATAAAAACCAATCCCCTCCCAACAATAGGCTTTGGATTCACTCTTGGTCTTCGGTGATTTATGGTCAGCGTTTATGATGATGTATTTAAAAGTTATAATGTAAAAGGTTGCAATATATATATATACAACACATTGTAATATAAATTTGATTTGTATTATTATATTTTTACTGTATTGTAATGTTGGGCCTATACATCAAGTCTAGCTTTTCACGATTTTGCTTTGCACAACATTTCCAACGAACATAGTTTCAGTATTTTATGAGGAATAGCTGTATTAAAAATATGATATAGTAAAGAGATTATCAAATATTAATATAAATGTTATGTGAATATATTAACAATGAAAGTTTAAATGTATTTAAATATTGTTTGTCATACATATTTTCATATAATTAATCATTCATTAATCTTACGTTACCTTTTATTGAAATACTCTAAATATCTTGTTAGAATTATTGCAGTAGATAATATTTGTAACAAGTTGGAAGTTTTGAAGTAACTTCTAATTTGTTTATGCTATATCAAGCTCTTTAATACAAGTTAAAGACAATTTGCACCTCGGGCCACCCTTATAATCTTCATCAACTGTTTCCAGCCTGTGGGGGGTCAGTTAAGTAAAATGCCTCCATCTTCATCCATCCTTCCACCAATCTTCCTCCTTTAATTTCTTCCATTCCTCTCCTCTCACTTGAATACTTTCTGTTATCTGATCCTCTCATCTCTTTCTTGACCTCCCTTGTGGTCTTTTTCCTACATTTTCTTTGGCATTCTCTCTTTTTTCATCCTCATTACATGCCCATACCATCTCAGTCTTGCTTTTGCTTCCGCTGCTATCTCATGTACTCCCTGTACCCCCATGCTTTCCTGGATAACTTCATTCCTAAGCTTGTGTTTTCTCGCGACAGCTAATATGCCCCTTACAAACTTCATTCCCACGGCCTACACTTTCCCAGCCTCTCTTACATTCAATGTCTATGTTTATGCTGAATGTGTAACAATGGGTACAAAGTACGTCCTGTACAACACTTCCTTACACTTCAGGGGTACTTCTCTTCTCCATAGCAGGCCTCTCCCACACCTAAAGAACAACTCTTCCTACTGTATTCTTCTAATTACATCCTCTCTGCTTCCACCTTTTGACTCAATCAAACTTCCAAGGTATTTTACATTCTGCACTTTTGTTAGCTCCATTATTTAGCTTTACTAGGCCACACTTATTTTGAATTTCAAATCACTTTTACTTAACAAGCCGTCACATAGGCACCACATAAAGACCAAGAAACTTCAACCCCAAATAAATTTGAACCACCAAATCCTATCATTAAAAGTGGTTTGTTGAAATTGTAGGAGCAATGTCTGAAAATATCTTAAGTGCTCACAGTATGAAGAAAAAAACCTTTTTCCTCCCACTTTATCATTTTCCTTTTCATTATATTTTTATTTATCCTTAAATCAAAAAGTAATACTAATAGTGGCAATTTTGCATTTCATTGTACATGTATGTATAATATAGTGTATATACTATTTGTATTTGCCAAAAACACTAAGAAATATTCCTGAAGCCCAATCAAAATTCAAATACTTTTTGTTACATTATTGTTTTATGAAGGAAACAAAAATCCAAGGCTATTCAAAAAGTTTCCAAACTTATTTTTTTGGGCTTAACTTATTCAGCAGTCGTAATTGGCGATTTTAGAGGTCACATGAAGGTCTATGATTTTTCCTTAATGTCTTCAATTGTGTTGACTCTTCATCCTTTCAACGTGGATTTTAGTTTTGCAAACATGAAAAAGACTGCAGTGGCCAAGTCAGGTGAATACTGAGGTTGGGAAAGCATAGTTTTCTCCTTTCTGGTGCAAAAGTTACATATCAATGGTGATGCATGTGTGGGCAAGTTGTCATGATAGAGGAACCAGGATTTGTTTTTCCACAGCTTGAGCCTTTTTCTCCTGATGTTCTCTCTCATACATCTCAGCACTTTGAAATAATACCACTGATTCACTGTTTGTCCCTCTGTTAATTATTGATTATGAACAACGCCTTCAACATCAAAAGACCCGTCGACATGACCTGCTGTAGTTTTTTCAGTCCCCGCAAATTTTTTCCAACCCACTGTGAAGACTGGGTTTTAAACTCGACGTTGTAGGCATAAACCACCATATATCACCAGTGATAATTTCTCTTCATGAAGTTTTCGTCCTTGTTTGCGCAGTCCAAAAGTTCCTGACAGATCGCAACACAATTGTTTCTTTGAACCTGAGTCAGCAGCCATGGGAAAAACTTTGCAGCAATTCGATGCATTTTCAATTTTTCGGTCAGAATGTCATGGAACAATTCCAATGAAATGTTGTACTCTTCCGAAATTTCTTGTACAGTAAAAAAACAATTTTAACACACGGTTACCCATACTTGGGCCATACAAGAGTCTTCGGTTAACATTGAGGGCCGCCCTGGACGCAGATCATTATTTTTTGATTGCCGACCTCCTTTGAATCGCTTAAGCCATTCATAACATTGTGTACACCCTTAGCACTGATCATCGTAAACTTGTTTCACCATTTCATTAGTCTCCATAAACGTTTTCCCATGTTTGAAACAAAATTTTATGGTAAGACAATGCTCGTGAAACAACAATTCTTGAAAATTAAAACATAGGCACAGAAAGCTCCTAAACAGATCAATGCAGTGCGATGACTAGTAAAGATAGAATGATTAGGTAAACTATAGAATAATTGCAAAGTTTCTGCTTAGCAGTGCTACATACCCCACATGGCTATTTCAAAAGTTCAGAAACTTTTTGAACATGCATAGTGTTGCGCATATTTATATAAATTTAGACACTATGTCATTTTGAAACTGTTTTATAGCAAAATTGTTTGAAATGATTTGATAAAAAAAATTACAAACTAATTTAAGATAACATGCAATTTAATAACCAAAGTTTTATATGAACAATAATAAATTGTAATATACATAACAGAAGGGCATGGCAATATTTGAACATTTAATGTGTGTTTTGTAGTCGGTCATTGTTTTTAATGGTGAATCTTTGTGATTGTCAAATCTTGAATTTTATTTTTTTCGGAGCAAAGTAAAAGCTAATATATTTTCAAAGCAAAATCAAAGCTTTTAAAGCTTCACACACCCCTGTAAAATATATATGAATGACCTAATTAGATCAGTTCACTTTATATCAATATTTGTATATCAAATTTCCTTAAGTATTCTAATTCTAATATTATGAAAGTTCAGATAATGTTGATTATATATTAAATATTAGTGATTCATGTTGCACCAAATGATATATATTTAATTATTTTACTTTTTAAATAAATAAAAAACCAAACTAAAAGTGAATTACTCTGATGTTGCAAATTGTGGGTTTGAGTTCTCTACCGAGTGCTGTGTCTGGGGTTCTACTCCATGCATGTGTATGAACAAACACATACAAGCGCACACCTATACACACATGATTATGTTAAGATAGATTTTTCCGACCATTGTAAATCTGATCCTGATTTATAACAAAGAAGAAACCCTAAAAGTAAAATTAATCTTAAAATTAATGTCTGACACAAGTTGCACATGTGCCCAGGTAAAGGTGATTCACAGACGAGAAGAATGGATCTATGTCTTGTACTAGTCCATTCTTAACAACAACACAAATAATGCAACATTACAGATTTACTGAAACACAAAATGAACATATTCCAAACTTATTTCAAGCAAGATGTTTGAATAAAATGGGTGAAATACACAAACCAACAGGGGCTGCCAACGACTACATAAAATTTGTAATATTAGTTAACAATTGAAAGATAGTAATGGTTGCTAATATTATAGTAAAATATAAAGTAGGTAAAACTGTTTTGACGAGCTCCAAGTATAGTTTGAGAAGGTAATACAAATGTTGTTTTAGTAAAAATATAGATCATTACAAAACATCAGAAGTGCATGTATAAAAAACAAGAAAAAAAAAAGAATTTAGGACAGCAATGCTACATTACTATCAGATCCAGATAATTCTTATATTATGGAATAACCAAACATTTAATTTGTGTCCTTTTACTATATAAAGGGTCTCTTATTTATTTATTTTTTTAGCCCCGCGTCTTACTACCCGTTAGGTTATACACTTATGTACTAATTATGCTAACGATTTTAACTAGTAGGAAGGTTATATTCAGAGGAAGTGTACCCGCATTTGCGTGGAGGGGAGTGGAAAACCACCCTTAGTACACCCAGCCAAGATTCAAACCTCAATTTCCCCGTCATCGGCAGTCTAGTCTACTGCTGGAGAAGCGCGTTAGAGCGCGCGGGTATTTATTTGTTATTGAAACAAAGTGCAAATTAATTAACAATAATGTTGCTATAATCGATGTGTGAGAACAGTGTGATTAAAACAAAATACATGCTGAGAACTGTCTATTCATCACATGTAAGTGTAAATATTTTGAGTAGAATAAAATGTTATTTTAAAATGGCTTTGCTGAATGGGTTCATCTCAACTACTAAAATGAGTACTACATAGGAATAATAAACAAATGTTAACATTATCGAGTCTGGCAACCCCTACATGAACAAACAAAGCACAAAGAGGTAAAACTCTCACCGTCGCCGAAAAGGCAAAGGTGATGGTGATTCTTCAAACAATTGTCGTAATTTTTCAATATCTTCAAGAAAAGGTGGTGGTCGCCACTTCTTTTTACCACTGTAAATTTAGTCACAAAATATTGAGAAAAAGTATTTCTATAACAATCTTTATAATAAAAAAGCTAGAGGTGTACCGATTCAGTAAAACCGATTACCGATACCAATTAACGATTGTTTAAAATAATTGTTCATGTTACAATTATTTACACCGATTAATCCCGATTATCGATTATTTATTAATAACTATTGGGAAATATGCTTAAGAGAATGATAACAGTTAATGTAATTAATACAAAAACATTGTATGCAAACAAAAATATAGTTTATGCATAAACGGTGAAAGTTGGAACTATATTATTATTTTTATCAATGGTCTGAACTTATATTTCTTTATCTGGCTATGCAATCCCGCAACCCAGATGCAGTGTGTATAGAAATGTTTTTATTTATTTTGTGATTTTGATTACTAAACTCCTAACTAGAAAATTTTGATTTAAATTCTACTTAAAAAATAAGATTAATCGACATAATAATCACCGCTCACAATTAATTGCTGATGCACTAATAATCGCCCGATGACAATTCATCGGTATTCGCATCGGTACACCCCTAAAACAAGCATATTAAATATTTTATTAATTTATGTAAAGGTGTGTGTATATTGCAGTATATACATGATACAGTAATCTGCTTAAGGAGATCTGCTAGTATAAGTTATTCAAAAATGAAAGAAGAACAAATACCATGTTGGAAGGTTGGAACTAAGTTTATCAAACGTTCAAAATAAATTGCACTATTTTATCAAATAGAAACAAAATCTTTACTTATGTTGAGAGATATTTTAATAGCAATGCTAATATCTCTAAATTTGAAAAGAGTTGCAAGGACTAACCCCAAATAGATTTGCGGTAATTACATCATTTTAGCAAACATAACAGATAAATGCATAGTAGTCCAACAAGAACAATATTGTATAGTGTCTTATTTTATTAAGTCTAAAATATAATTATACAAAACTATAAAATTAACTTTTAAAATAATGTTTATGAAATGTTCCTCTTTCATTAACAAAACACAGAAATTATTTCAAAAGGAACTTACGTTTGATGCTGAATGTAAGATGCCTCTGTGTCACTGGCATCAAAGTCGCTGTCAACATGCATCCGGTCACCCCATGTTGCCTTCAGATAAGAGACCCTCCTGACAAGTCGCTCTTCTTCTGCTGCAACAAGGGAATAACTGGATTGTTACCTCCCTTTCTTGCAAGAAGCGACTTTAAAGGGCTGGCTAGAAACAAGCCTTACAGATAAACATTATTTATATAATGTTAATTTAAGTAAAATAACTTTAACCTTTGAAAAAGTAGGGTTGCATGCCAAAAACAAAAAGTTTGTAGTTTAAAAACATTATAAAAAAATAAAGAAATAAGTTTTCAAGAAGACCATTAATATTGTAAGAATAATAAATAATTAATGTAAATGTGTTAAATTTTGAGAGGTATTTATTCTATTTATTTTTTTAGCACCGTGTCTTACTACCCGTTCGAGTTATATGCTAATGTACAAGTTA
Source organism: Timema bartmani (assembly GCA_902151455.1). Classification (NCBI taxonomy): domain Eukaryota; kingdom Metazoa; phylum Arthropoda; class Insecta; order Phasmatodea; family Timematidae; genus Timema; species Timema bartmani. The sequence goes on from CABFWB010002338.1 coordinate 60,475, forward strand.
CACTAATATATTTTAGTTACTAGGAAAGTTATATTTAAAGTAAGTGTGCCCCTAACATTTGCATGGAAGCAGAGTGGCAAAACTATTTTGGAAAAACCACCCTAAGTGGACTTGACCAAGATTCAACCCTCAATCTCCCAATTAGTGGCAGTCCATTCTACTGCAAGAGTAGTGCAACAGCCCATGCGACCATTGAAGAGGGTTACAAAATGTTTATTCATAAGATATTTTAAATCTAGAGATATGCTTAAGATGACAAGTAAAGTTAATTGAAAATTACTGTATATTTTATCAAGATACAAAAAAAAAGTTTGGTTAACCATAGCTATATTATTTTTTATAAACAACTCTGAATGCTTCCTTTGGAGTAGTTTCAAAATGATAGATTTTAAGTCAAATATTTTCTCAGATTTAAATAATACATATGTGTTTTTAACATTTCTTTATTCAGCTCAAAAATATTAATCATTTGTTCCAATTTATTCTAGTTAAGCCTCATTTATTATGTAACAAGTTGGACCCAACATGTTGGGAGACAGCATATGAGGAAAAGTAAGCTGCGTTTATTGTCGCCAACTTGTTGGAACAACATCCCGAGTCCTCCGATAATTTTTAATCAGTCTATAAATTTCTAGCCATGGATAACATCATATTACTTGCCATTCTTCATTTATTGTGTTGTCAGGAAGTGTTCTCTTGTAGAAAGAACCAAAACGTAAGAAACAGTGGGGGGTTTGAAGTTTTTTGGCTAAACGTCCAAATGAAGGTGCGCACATGGGAATAATGAATGACCTACATTTGCAAAATGGATTTTATAACTTTGTACACATGTCATATGTGAACTTTGAATGCTTAGTTACACTTCTGTATCCTCATTTATGTGGTAAAATGGAAAGTAAAATTGTTGTGACTACGGGAGAAAAATTTGCTACAACTCTGCGCTTCATGGGAGCCTTATGTATAGCCACAAAACGTGTGTTGCCAGGGCTAGAGACTGACTCAACTCTCTAGCGCATGCGCAGAACCTTACAAATCAGCCAACATGTTGGGTTGGTCATTTATTATCTCCAACAGACGATCCAACACAACCCAACAAAACTTGTTGGCTCGGAACCGGCTCTCCCAACACCAACAAGTTGGCCAACTTCCCCAACAAGTTGGGAATGCGTTTATATTGTAACATAACTTGTTGGGATCGTGTTGGCCAACATGTTGTGTTACAATATAAATGAGGCTTTAGGTACCCTATTACGTAGGTTATGTTTAATGTGAAATATGATGTATTTGAGTTAGGTTGTAAATCAAGTTCTCTAAAAGCTTTGTAATCGATAAGCAAATGTTAAATAAGTACCCCAAACAAAATTAATGAGAACATAAGACTTAATATGTGCTAGTGTTAAAAATGTATGGTTGCCAAGTCTGAGTTGAGGGACACATTTTTTTATATTTGAGCTAGTTCTAATCATTACTCTAAAACAATTTTGAATAAATATGTAATAATGGTATAGTCTCTGTAGTAACAAGTGAAAGAAACCAAAGAGGTATTGTTTGAATGAATGGAAAATAATTAAAAATATAGAAACAGTATTCGCCTCAGCAGTGGAAGTGGATATTTCAATCATCAGTTTTCCGTTCTATTTTCCAGTGAAAGTTTGTGAATTTTCTTAAAATACAATTTGATTTAGTTCCCTTAGATTGGTTAGTTAATGTGGTAAATAGTCAGAACAAGTTGTAAGAAGAATCAAACTAAAAAGTAAATAATATATAGAAACATACTATGTGTGTGTTTTGGTGTAGATATTATAAAATGCAGGAAAGGCTAAGAGCTTGTATTTTAGTCAATATAAAGTATGACTGTCTCAAGATTTCTGTTAGACGCACAACCCTAGCCAGATCAAATGAGAAGTCGCTCACCAAGGTTTGAGCTATTCTTCTCTCTGCGCACCACAACTGGGGTCATGTCGTCAACATTGCTAGTCTCACTAGGAACTGCAAGAGAATAAGGGACAGAACAAACATGCTACATCAAAACTACACAGTGCTGAAAACACAACAATACAAACAATTGAAGCTTGAGGAGAGGAGCTACATGTCAACAGTGAGAGAGAAACTACTGTTACATAAAAATCAAAGAAATTTCTAGTGCAAAATTTTATTTTGTAATTAAGGTTAGAACTATTGCTTATATTAAAATTAGTTGTATTTCATTATTACGAACTATATGTGTGAGGATAAAACCAAATGTGGGTCGGTGATTATTGTTCTTTAAGAATAAAATATGATATCTTAGCTCAGCAACATGTTTGTTTGAGATAAGGACCAAGATTCAATTCTCAGTACAGCAAAAAAAAAAAAANTATTGGGGAAATCCGTGCTATTGGGGCTTACTCTTTCACAGCTATGAATTAATGCTCTATAGACGGGGTATTGTTTCTGTTCTAGATCAAAGTTTGTTTTAAGTCACATGCTATTAGTTCAGATAATGGTTAGTAATAACTTAGATTTTTGAAAACATTATTTGGATGCGAAAAATATTAACAAATGTTTTTAAAATAACATTTTATAGTTTTGAAAACATTATTGAGTGTGTGTTTTCAATCAAGTTGCAATTAATCACTTTTTTGCCACATTATTGCTAACTAATAACAATGTCAATGTTTAGTAACATGAAAAATAAATAGGTTGGATGCAAAAAAAAAAAAAAAAAAANAAAAAAAAAAAAAAAGCTGTAGGTCACAGAACAAAATATATGCATACATCAGAGAGAGCTTCAATCTTATTATTCAAGCGGAAATATTTTTTTTGTCCATATGTTTAACATCTTGATTATTAATGGGTTAATCTAAGCTCTAGGGATGAAGGGGGTTGTTGAGAGGGAGTGCACTCACATTAGAATAGAAAGTTAGGAAAACACCAATGAAAATTAACATTCAGAAATCCTTCCTCAATGCACCCACCTAAAATTTGAACCTTGGCCACTCCCCTCGTCAGCAATCCAGTCTTACTTAAACAAGCGTGACACCTTGTAATGGGCGAACGACCATTGGTGCAAGTTTAAGAAAGAGCTGAACACTGTCTTTCGGTTGATCGCTAGCTTAAACCATACTCAAAAACTTGTTTCATTTTTGGAAATGATCCCTGCTTTAAACTCACCCCCTAAACGATCAACCTCAAATCAGTTTGTTTTTTGAACTCTTACTACCATACGAAACATTCGCCTAGTTTCATGTAATTATAATCAATTGTTTGCATTTCACAGTTTACACAGATGGGGTTGGTATTGGAGGAGGTACAGTTTAAAGGAAATGTATCTGTTGGGCGCAAAGTCCGAAATAGCCCATCAACAGATTTTTTGCTCAATCCTAGGATTGGGTTGTTATTAAAATGACCAAAGCTCGAAGTTCTATTCAATTTCAGGCTTTAACCATCTCCAAACAGCCAAACCTAGGATTGTGCAATTACTAAACGATCAAAGCTTGAAATAATATCTTAGTTCATTTCTTGACAAAACTGAGCAGGTGGCATGCGCTCAATTTGAGCAACCACATGAATTCAAGAGGGCAAGTGGATCTCATTGATATGCAAACAGAACCAGACAGAGATTACAAATGTATTTTAAATTATCAAGCCCACTTGACCAAATTTGTTTTTTTGAAACCTAACCTAACAAATGTATTGTCCACTTTGGTGTTTTAGAAAATGCAATCCTCGGTTTGGCTGTTTGGAGATGGCCAAAGCTTGAGATTGATTAGAACTTCGTGCTTTGGTCACCTTAAAACATCCAATCCTAGAAGTGAACAAAAATTCCGTCCCTTGGCCATTTTCGAGCATTGAGTCCAACACATTTACACTTGTGTGGAATGTGAGTGACAAAACCATTTAGTTAAACAACTTAAAACTGAAGATTTAGGTTCAAACCTTGATTTCTCCGTCAATAGAATATTAAACCAGAATAAGTTGATCCTGGAGCCTGCCTGAGTGGTCAAATTATTGCTAATATTCAACTCTCATTTATTGATGAACGGGCTCAATGTCACACCAAATTTATACTATGTGATGTGACTTTTGTGTTATTCTGTGTACCTGCAGATTTTTTATATTAGTGCACACACCTTGAATCTCTAACATGGCTTCATGTTTATTTAACTGTGTCTTTTGATACCCTAATGTTTACATTATAATGGTAACACAAGCAAATATTTTTAAATTACTGCCAGGAATTTTTCTTTATATTTGACTCATTTGGCGTGTGTGTGTGTGTATATTTATTTCAATAGTATATTTTTTTAATTAGCTAAATCTATTAAGATACAAAAATAATACAGAAATGCATATCAACACATGTATGCACTAACACATGAAAACAATTATGAATCAAGTGATACTTAAATGACACAATTAGTAGCAAACACAAAGCAACAATTTTTTATATTGATTTTTTGTCTAATAACTATTTAATTAAGATTTTTTTTGCCATTTGCTATTTAGTATTCATTACTATTAAGCATAATAGACGATAGCCATTATTTACATCATCATTTTTTACCATGGATCAGACTCTTAAAATTATATTCCATTGATCATTAATCAATATCAGTTGAAAGATTTGATAAACTTAAATAATAATTATTGGACTACCAAGCCCAAAATCTATTTTGGGAAAAACAACATAAAGTGTCCTGACATAACTTATGCTTATATTTAGGATTAACAACAAGTTAATGTGTACTTCCCATTGAATCTATCTCTTGTTGGTATAATGTAATAAAAGTGAAAACTATTCATATTAGCAGAGCAGATGGTTTGTCAACAAAGTTGTATCAAACAGGTGTTGCTATATTTTAATTATGGTGTGAAAGATAACATATTGCAACGTTCTGTCCCTTGGGTGGATTTATAAGGAAAGATGTGTAGAAGACTTCCAACAACTCTTGATGCCATAACTAACCTACTATTGCAGTCATGAGTGAGTTGTTACACCCCCAAGAAATGTCTAGTGAAAAGTATGAAAGTACCTGCAACTTTAACCCACGCAATATCAGTAGATATTAGGAATGGGCCCTCGAACTCTTTGAATACCTTGAATACTAAAGGATATTTGAGATTCGAGGATTGAAGAAGATTTCAAATTTGAGACTCAAATTCTTAAAGAATCTTTTTTTAAGTGAAATTTGTTTTAAAGGTCTAATACTGCTTATTGGTGGTTCAGAAACAACTATAATTATAGGATGAGTTTAACAACCAGACCCTAGATCAGTAATTTAACACTTGAATGAATGTATAAATGTTACAATGAATGGATTATAAAAAAATCATTTAGTTACTATTTCTAGTTTCTTCTATTCTATTTATATTTCCTCTTATGTTTATAATTCTTTACAAAGATTCGGATTCAATGGTAAATTAGAAGTTCTGATTCGTAAAATAGTGGATTCAACCTCAACTATAAATAAGAGGGTATTTTGGGTAAGGGTTAAAGGCGGAGGGGGTTGAGGGGAGGAGGGGAGGGTGCCATTATCCATCTTATGTAAGGTTTTTCATAAATGTTTATTTTTAGACAAAATCTAAAAAAAAATTGTCAAAAGTTTCTGAAATGTCTAGTTTTCATTCATCAGTCAACCCCACTTTAAACACTAGAAATAATATAAGTGTAGACTTCATATTTTCCAATAGGATAGTTTACTTAACTACAATACACACGACAAATGACTTTTGGTTGTGATAATAATAATTATTACTATCATCATAATTTATTTGGATGGAAAGAATATAAAAAAAAATTGGTGTTGAATGTAGAAATGTGTTCATATTTTTTCACCTCCCTGATTAGAATATCGTTGGCTTGGATCAAGCGAGCAGTCTTGAAGAAAGCTGAACAAAGTAATCTAATTTACCAAATTATATGACATTATTTAAGAGAGAAGAGAGTGGGAGTGATACAGAAAATCCCATGATCCCTTGTGTGGGGTGAATCATGAAAAAAAGTCTTATGTAATTTAAAGACGGCCTCTAATCAAAATTCTACTAAGGAGAGTCCCTATTTCTTTTAAAGTGTGAACATTTCTTTTAATATGTGAACATTTATTTCAAATAGGTCCAATATACATATTTTTTATAGATTACTTATAAAGGTTTAAAAATGTGACCTGCATCTTAAAATACAAGTGTAAGATTAAAAAAAATCATTTTGATTTTTCACTTTGAAAAAAAAAATGCTATGTTACGAAAGAATTTTTGAGTGATCACCAGGTTTAAGCTAACTAGGCAAGGAGACTATAATGAATAAATAAGAAAAGTGTGAGATAAGAAATCATGGAGCACAATATTATATTTGTTTTAACGTTTGTAACTTTTAATCAACCAGAAAATTTTTATGCTAATTTTAAAACAAATAAATGTGAGATAAATAAATTGAATCCTTCAACAGCTAAATAGTAGGAGATAAGTGTGGAAGATCTATAACAATGTTTATTCAAATAAACATCAGGCTAATGTATATGTTAGTTTACAGGACTATCAATAAAAATAGAAAAGTAGGACTCATGCAGTTTTCCAAGTCTTTTTGATAATGATCACAAATAAATATATTTTATAACTACAAAGTGGAGATTATTAACTAATTTAGTTTCCAGACTTGATCTGTTAGATGAGGTGGCCTACACATAAAACAAGGAATGTTGAAGAGGTTTTAGAAGCTGGACAGGAATTCCAAAGAACCGCCAGATCTCCAAGGGTAGTTTTACTTCAATAGCCTTCTAGTGTTAGTCGGTCCACCCATGCAACATGTACGATAGATCCTGACCTGACGAGAGGCCGCTGATTCTCTCTTGGCTCACGACTGCCGCTGCTGGGAGGGGCATTAAAGGACTGGCAGGGCGTATTGGGTGGGGAATAGTCAGCTGATTGGGTCGAACTGCAGGGGTAGGTTTGGGGGATGGGGGCTCTTCCATCTCCTCTGGAGTCTCCATTGGGAGTGCTGTCTGGCGTTTTAAGAGCCTGCCCAAGCGTTCTGAACAGTGCAGCCACAGTGACAAAAAGAAAAAAAAAGAAAAGAAAAAGAATGAGGTGGGAGAAAATTAAATAATAATTACAGAGCAAGTGACAAATAAAAGATCACTGTTTTGAAAACTGTGAATTAGACATCAATCCTACAAGGAAATTAATTTTAAAATATAACTTTAAAACTACAGTTATATCAATAAATATGTAGCCTATTAATAGAATAGTTATTTACAGAAAATGACAGAAAAATAAAATGCATTATTTATTATCTGTTATATTTATCAGGTGCAACAACCATTACTTTGTGCTAAGAATGTCTTTACAATGAAATAAGAGAAAAATGAATACTTTGTGCTAAGAATGTCTTTACAATGAAATAAGAGAAAAATGAATACTTTTATTTAAATATTAATTGTTTGGCTTTAATTTTAAACAAATTAATAGCAATTCATTTGATTGTTTGAATGTTTATAAAAAATATTGTATGTGACTCAATCTACTTTTTAAAGTTGTAGGTGTATAATGAAGTATTCATAAACTTGAAAAATATTAACTTGTTATGAAAATTGAACCCAGAATACTTGGTTTAGCGCACTAATGCTCTAACACAGGGCTATCCAGGAATCGCCTTGTGCTCAGGGTCATTCTTCACTTATAGTTAAGGCAGAGTCTGTGATGGACATGTGGAAATCATTGTATAACAATTGAGCTACCATAGATACCGCAGCCACCAGTGACTCAGGAGTGGTTTATGCTGCCATTCGTACATGAAAGTGAACAACATAGAGGTGAGACAACGGTTCTAAAGTTAATTGTAAACGACTAACAAAGCTTAGAAGATGGAAATGATCTTTAGTTACAAATATAGCTAAATCTAACATGACATTTGACATGAGAATTACGCCCGAGACCCTTAACTTAGTGTGCCATTTTCTACTTCGTAGCTATCCAGGAATGGTAGAGAATTGGCACACTAAGTCAAGGGTGCAGGGTTCCAAGTGTTATGTTATAGTAATTATTTTTTTACAAATTTATAAATATAAATTATGATGTGGCTATATCCATAATTAAATATCATTTGCCATCTTCTAAGCTTCACTAATCATGCACAATTAAATGTACGAGTGTTGGCTTACCTGCACATGTCTGATATAAAAAAAAAACTATCACTTTGCCATCCAATTGATAGTAATAAGAACAAAGAAGCTTAATGTTTATACATAATCAAAATCAAAAGATTGATGTCCAAAGCTCAGTAAAAAATTGTCTTATTTTGTGCTGTGAAATAAAAAAATAAATACATATAAATATATATACAGTATATACAGACTCACAATTAAAAAGGTTGGTAAATAATTGTTTACATAAAAGATATAACTTTTTACGTCAAGCTCCATGATTTATAACAGCAAAATAATCTACAATGGAAACAAGCAGCACAATTTCCTTAAGGGTGTATTTACAGACTAAAGCCAACATGCCAAAAGGTGTTATCTTCAAACCTACCTGGTTGGAAGTTTAACTCAAAGTAGCACAACTGATAACCGGTACTGCTATACCATCAATGACAAGCAAGACAGCATTGCCAACTTAGAGAAATATCACAACTAACAAACACTATTGATTTTGTATACACATATTATTTATTGGCAAGGTTGTACTTTGACAGTTGACATATAATTAGGAAGAAAAATCTTTGAATGCTGATCGATAGTTTGGTGAAATAAATTTTGATAGGTTTCAAATTATATGCAAAAATATACTTTGACAGTTATTAGATGATTTGGAGGCATACATTTTGAGAGTGGGTTCAAATTATTTGGAAGACTACTTTGACACCCTCCAGATAATTTGGAAAAATGCATTTCAACAATTGTAGAATAATTTAATGGAATTAAATTAGACAGTTTCCTGATAATTTGTGATCTGGAAGTACCTTACAATTTAATAGTTCAGATAACTTGGAAGCTCAAAGCACTTTAATAGTTGTCAGAACAGCTTTGGTGGCCGTTTGGTGTAACGTGTTACTCTGGCAAAAGACTAGACTGCCAATGACAGGGACATCAAGGTTTGAATCTCAGTTGGGTGTATTGAGTGTGTTTTTTCCAAAATGGTTTTCTATTCTACTGCCATACAAATGCGGGTACACTTCCTTAAAATATAACCTTCCTAATTCCCAAAACCATTAGCCCGAATGGGTAGTAAGATATGATGCAAAAAAAGAAAGATGTTAGATAATATGGAAGCTAATGCACTTTAATAGTTGTAAGATAATAATTGAAAATATAGAAGTTAATGCACTTTAATAAGTTTTCTGATAATATGGAAGCCAATGCATTTAAATAGTTGTCAGATGATATGGAAGCTAAATAACTTTAATAGTAGTTTTCATATAATATGGAAGATGATAAACTTTAATAGTTTTCAAATAGGTTCTAGTAGTCGTCCTTTAGAATACAAGTCTTAGCTTTGGAGTTTAAAAAATGTAGATGAATGTAGTAACAATTTAACTTACAATCTGATATATCAGATTAATTATAATTTGCAAACTAGCCAGCTTTATTCAAATTCATTATGTTATTTAAGACTATAGGCCTACTGTAAGTTATATTCAGAGAATTGTATCTAATTGTTAAGTGTGTATATATATGCACATAAAAAAAATCAAGTATTTAGCAAAAAATTTACCGTTTAAGGAACACCTCTCCCCTTTTTCCCCCAGCTTAAAAAAGTGTTACCTGTTTGTAATTTTTTTATGCAAAGTTAAAACATCCTGCAATTTTATTCAAATTTGCTCTGTCACTTATTTTATAATGTAGAGTATAATAAATACCATATATACCATATATATAAATACCAAATACCAAATACCCTATACATCAAATTTAATTAATTTGCAGAAATTAGTCTAAATTTGGTTCAAAAATGTCCCAAGAAATGATAATTAATTAGTCAAAAGAGCATGGAAATAAGATTAAAATAAAGGTTTTTTATTTTTCTTTGTATGTACAATTTCCATAGCTATAGTTTGCTAACCTGTATTAGAGTCAGTCACAGGTAGAATGATATATTGAGTGTCTGTGTGAACTGATGTAGGTACCTAATTTGATTTAGTATTATAATATATGTGTAATTTTGATCAAGTTCCTTCTAACTGGTGTTAGTATTGTTTCTCAATATGTATTTCCTGGGCAGAAAGTATTTAGAATCAATTATCCTGACACATGTTCTGGAACTACAAGTAATTTTGCAGATTTTCTAAATATGATGTGTTTATAAAGGTTTCTTTAATTGGCAGTTACTCATAGAAAACTAGGGTACAGTATATTAACGAAAGCTATTGCTAGTAAATATTTATTTGTCGGGAAAATTTATACTTAATTTGCAACAATCTTTTTTTCAGAGTCATTCTTTACTCTATGAATTTTTTTACATTTATTTGATTAATTATTTTAAAGGTGGTTATTTCATTAGTTTGCTAATTGGTACTTGGAAACTTAAAACTCAAAAAAAGGAAAGTATAGGTCATTTGTAACCTATTAGGTTTTTTTTTTTAAATTGTGAAGATTATATTTTCAACCATGAATTCTAATCTTGATCTCTGAGAGGAAGGTGGGTGGTGGGTAGTATGTCTGGATGATTGAGGCCATCAATTTCCCCAATCATGACTGTTTATCAAGCTATAATGGTAATTTTCCATATCCCTTTAGATTTTTACTTTTTCATAAAAAGAAAGTATTTTAATCATTTACTTTTTTTGACCTTCAAGATTAAGCATATGATGAATATTTTTTTGAACATTTGAGGTTTAAAAAAAAAAAAGGCAATATCAATATTGTTCAAAACTTATCTGTGAAGACCTTCATATCATTATCGAAATAATGTTTTCCTTAAAAAAGCTTCTAAAGGGGTATTTTAGTGATTTTTAAAATTTATTTCCAAACTATAATATACTTTTGTAAAATCAATATTGTGTTCGTTCCTTTTATATGTTTCTATCCACTTTTCCTGTACCTTCTTCCAAATAAAATACAATTACCTAAAAAAGTGAAAAGAGGTTTTCCTAAAAAAAATAATTGTTTTTTAGTACTAAGAATTACTACCCATTCAGGTTATACGCTTAAGTACTAATTACGCTAATGAGTTAGGAATTGGGAAGGTTGAATTTAGAGGAAGTAAACACGCATTTGCATGGAGAGAGAGTGAAAAACAATTTAGGAAAAACTACCCCCAGTTCACCCAACCGAGATTCGAACCTGGATCTCCCAATCCTCGGCAGTCTAGTTCAGGATAATACCAGCGCATTAGCTAACTATGCCACCAAGGCAGATTTTTTTTCCCTTAAAAAGATATACTATATGAGAAGTTATGTATGATTGTGTCATCATTTACTTTATTATTGTTTTATAAGAAAGTTGGTAATATAGGCCTACATCATATAGCTATAAACAGAAATTAAAAATTTTAATAGATTCTAAAACTATTATTAAAGTTTGAAGGTTTCCGGTAGAATTTCTCTATTTTCATGCCTTTATATTGGTCAGTTTGTGCTAGTGCAAGCCATGCTGATGTATTTTATAGAGCACACACCTGATGTGACAGGCGTGCGGACAGCCGCCAGGTAGGAGTCTTGCCGTACAGCCTTATGCCTCTGTGACTCTTCTGCACCCTGCAGCGCCCTTTGTGGAGGCCACTCCAAGGTGTTGCGGCTAGCTTGAAGACCACGGGAACCCATTGCTGCTGCCCATGATTCAGCAGAGTTGGAGCGAGCCCTGAGTTTTACAGGACCTGATATCTCATCGTATGGAGCTGGCGATGAAGGGGGCTCTGACAGAGAGAAATATGATTGCTAGTGACTTCAATGATGATAATAAATATCTGAAGAGTATCTAGTTCCTAACACACTGGCTACAAAACTTTTCCTATAGAATTCCCTGAATTTTCCAGATTTTCAACAGAACATTTAAAAAAAAAATCTCAATTGAACCTTTACAGAGCTTTTTCTTTGTGAATGGCCATTTTTCTGTTTAATTCAATGATCATATTTTTTTAAAACAATCCTAACAGCTACTAAACATCAACCAACATACAACATGAGCGATTTTAAAGTAGCGTATTTAATTTTTAATGTATTATTTTCGGCCCTGTTTTCCCTCTCATGTTAAGACTGACATAACTATCTGTGCATAATTTTTCACCAAAGTGTGTTTTTGGACTGTTGGGTGCAACAACAAAGTCTTGAGAGATATGTGACGAGGATTTGAATGTTTTCTAGAGGTAAATACCGGTATTTTACTTTTCTTAACATTAATTAATAGAGTATTTGGCTAAACCTGTAAACTAACATAAAAACATATAAATGACATTTTTACATCGATGTGTAACCAAATCTTTTAAACAAATGATTTTTTCTTAATGAACATTTTTCAATGAAAGGAAAACATCTAAAAATCAGTCTATTTTTTTTACAATCTGCTATAAAGTGAACAGATTATAGACTATATCAAATGGTAAAAAAGAAGACTTTTTGAACAACCCAACTCATAATGATCTGAATGTGAAATTAAAATAAAGCTAAATATAAATTAAGTTTAGTACACAATTAACTAAACAGGTGGGGTGGATGATATTGATTGACAATCATTTAAGATATTGAGGGAACCTGAATCTATTTTTGAGGGTATAAATCTAGGCCTATATTATTATTATTAATTCAAAAATTAATTTTGAACTTTAGGGAAAAAAATTGTAACAAGTAAATATATATATAAGTATTTGTGAGCATATTGTTGGTAAATCTAATTATGCGAAACAATTGGAATACTAGACTTAGTAATGTTGTGCTTTCCTCTTTAGCAGAAATACCCAGCATTGCCTGGGGCAGCCAGGCAATCTTTGCTTCAAAGAGACAAGAAAAAATCTCTTATTTTAGTTTTTCTGACCCAGTTTATAATAAATTTAAGAAAATTTATTCAAAAATTTAAAATTCCACTTTAAAATGTACAGGACCTATTAATTTATAATTTTCAGATCTCTGTGTGGGGTAGATATCGCGCAATGATCAGGACGGACTGACAAACAAGCTTTTCATTGTATTAATGTATATGTGTATGTGTGTGTGTGTGTATATATATATATATATATATATCACAAACAAATCGTCAAACCATAATGAATTACAACATTTATCAAGTGAAGTGCTATTAATACATACACAAACTAGTGTTACATTAAATTTATTTTAACAAATATTTAAAAATAGAAAAAGGTTTATATTCATACTTGCATTACATTTAATGGCCACCAAAAGTGAATGTGTGGTAATAGTTAAGATGTAAAAGTTTCTTGGTAAAATAATGAATGTTCAATTATGATTCTAGCATATATCAACATAATGGGTGATCCAAGCAAATAATTAATAAGTGTGTAGACTTGTGCGAGATCCTATTTGAGTTATATTTAGTGTAAATTCATCTTACATAAGAATATACTTCATTTCACCTGAATTTCATTATGAAGAAACTTAAAACATGGTGAAATATTTAATTTAATTGATACAATGGGGAAAAAGAATTGCACTAAACTATTATTCAAATAAAATAATTAAATATTAAGGTCAATGTAACAAAGGTCAAAGAGAAAGACATACATCGCACAAAAGAGGAACTATACACAAAATATATGTACAAGAAAGATATAAAATATAGGATAGTTAAATAATATTTAATAAGTACTTTGTGAGAGAAAATAAATTTTTCTTGAAGGTAAAATATCCTAATTATAGTGTTCACTATAGAGTTTAAATTAAAATGTGTAGTTACGTTTATAAAACCTGTAAAAATGGTTAGTTTGTATTGGGTTGACTTTTAATTAGTACATTAAAAATAAATTAGGCCATTTTAAATCAAATTATTTAGGTTTTGACCAAATATGTGTATTTAGATTAAAAGCTGCATCACTCTTGAAATATAGTGGATTGCTGGTGATGGGGAGGTTGAGGTTTGAACCTCAGTCGGGTGTTCTCCAAGTGGTTTTTAATAAATGATTTCCCTTTCTCCCTTCCCACAAATTGGACTAAGTTTTCTCTATATTCTACATTCCTCAACTCTACCTCATTAATGTAAATATGTGGATAACTCTAATAGGTAATAATGTGGCAAACAAAATAGTAATTTAAAATAAAATTAGTTTTAAATCATAAATTTTTTGATAAAGCTAGCCAATTTTTTGAAACAGGTTTGTAACTAGATAGATATTTCCTACTTATCAAATAATTGCTAAAAACATTTTATGTGATCCTAATTAAATAAATATTGTGATAATATTGGTTTTAAACAAAGTTAAGACAAAAGGATTAACCTCTAGATTTGTTCAAATAATAACTGACTATACAAATAAATATTTAATTTAAAAATATCAAATATGTTTTCACAAGACTGGTTGATGAACAATCAAGGGGAGTGGGATGAAGAAAAAGAACCAGTGGTGCGAGAATATGTGTAAATCTTATGCAAACATAAACACACAATTTATAAAGATGGATATTGTTTATTAACCATAGGATATAAACTACCAATATAATACAACCTATAAAGGCCCAAAACGACGGGAGACTATTGGCACCATGGTGCCGGGCCCAGAACTTCCAGGGGCCTGAGCCCAAGATCCAGATTCACAAGTTAAGAAAATAATTAGGATGAAATAAATACGAAATAAAATATGAATGTCAAGCAATGAAATGCCTATCCATACTAAAGAACAGTACATGTCCAGCCCAACAGATGATGTTTCCTAGAGAGGAGCTTAGTGGCATTAGTTACAATTATATCATTGGTTTGGTCTAGTCTTGTCCTTCGTTTCAAATTGTTTGGAAACTTCACAGAGTCTATTATTTTTGTATTGAAACTAAATGTGGCATACAAAGAGTCGGCAGTAAAGAAATAGTTCTTGCTTTTCTTTGTAAAGGTGACAACGAAACTAAAAAAAAAAAANAAAAAAAAAATACAAACCAAAGTATTGGTGTAGAAGCACGGAGGAGAGAGGCATTCCCCTTCTGGAAAGAACTTATTTCCTCACCCATGAATGGACTAAACTTGCCCTCTGCTCTGAGACATTTAATTTTCAAAAACTTTTCAGGCAAAGACACTCCAAATAGCTTCTAGAGTCACCCATTTTCCAAAAATTTGCTAGGGGAAGACCAGTTTACATTGCGTCTACAATAGATGAACACCATACTTAATAGCTTCTAGGGGCATTCAAATGTCAAAAGGTTTATGAAAAAGGACCACTCTAAATAGCATATAGAAGAATATTTTTTTTAAATTCAAGCTGAAGGCCACTGTAAATATTGTTTAAATATTTGATGGGAGAGGGTCCCCAAGCCCCTCAAAAACCTTTTTAGTTTTTGATAAAACTGTCTCCTAGACAAATAAGTTCTTGCCACCACTGAATCTGACTATTACAAAGAAAGGGGGGGGCCCCACGCTTTGCCTTAGATATTGGGCCTGGTTTGAGCATCTGAAGAGACTAATCCTACATATTGAATATATAAATTTATAAACATATTTATAAATGCCAAGCCTTGGAAGAGTATGAAATATTATTTACTACTAATACTTTTCAACACCCAGTTCATTAACAACTTATTCAAAAGTTTTGGGATTTGGATGGTAACTAAGAAGAAATGTACCTACATCAGTGAAGAAAGGATGAAAAATCATATGTAGAATACCCTCCTCCTGAATATTCAGCCAAGAGTCAAACCTCATACTCCTCGTCACCCTGATAAGCCAGTCTATTGGAA
The DNA here is from genome assembly GCA_902151455.1 of Timema bartmani. Lineage (NCBI taxonomy): Eukaryota > Metazoa > Arthropoda > Insecta > Phasmatodea > Timematidae > Timema > Timema bartmani. The sequence continues at coordinate 76,280 of CABFWB010002338.1, forward strand.
ACTTTGTAACACTAGATCATGGGATCACTGGTGTGGGTAGTTTGAAAATAAAAAGTGTTGATTAAATACATGCACTAAAGATGGCTCTAGTTCGAAATTTATCATTAAAATACAAGCTTCACAATACAACAATAAATATTAACAATGTTTTTGATGACAATGATTAAATATGTTTTATGTCTCGGTATAATCCGCCAAGTACTTGTTCTCTGAAAGTTTTACATAAATTTACTTAGAAAAGAAAGACACTGATGTCACAGTGGATAAGACAAGAATACAATACGATAAGTGCAGTTACCAACAAACATTCAAAGAGTGAAACGACGGTGCGAGCAAGTGATGCATGTGTTAACCAATGATCAAGCTCGTAGATTGGTATACCTGTGCGTTGTTGCTGGAAGTCTCTTGGGGGTGTGCAGTGAAGATGTTTACTACCTATGGGTATCGACCTGTTGCCAGACAAGCCGCTTGATTCTACCTCCACCATCTTCGGTTGTTGCGATGTTGCTGCCATTATACCATGGGATCACTTAGCGCTTAACTAACTTAATATACACTTAATGCATTTGATATTAACTAAAGCTTATGTACTATAAGCATTAATTAAGTTTATATATCCAGCATAAAATTGAGAGATTAAGTTTATTTCAGATTTTCCCAAGAGTAGAAAAAAACAAGAGTAAAGAGTATTCATACACTCTGTTTACTTTTAAAAACAATTATTTTTCCCCTAAGGTAGAGATGAGCCAATACCGATATCCAACATTTAACATCTGTGAAATCAGCGATATTAGATGTAAATAAATATTGGTTGAATCACTTGGATAGTAGGGTAATGAGCAGTTATATAAATAACTAGCATAAAAACAAATTTTCAGGCTTTTTGGCAAAAAACATACTTTCTGTGATGGAATAAGTAAAAACATGTATATTTGTCATGATCATAAATTAATTATTTCTCTATTATATGTCTGGGCTTGATAGAAAGTAAAAGTTATAAATTGATTTAGTAGGAAATATAGAAAGAAATTCAATTAGAAGATTTTGCCATTGGCTAAATAAAAACATATTCAGAATAACATGAATATATATACCAGACACTTTGATGTTAATAAAAGTGTAATAATAGCTTGACACATCACTTGCTTTAATTAATAGTCTAAAGCGTCTTACATATATTATAGTAAAATACAATAATAAAATTACCTGCACTCTCCAGGGATCTGCTCTCCCTATGCGTCCTCCTACCATCCCGAAGGCTGGAGTTCCCAGAGCTACTGCGAGACTCAAACTCTCTCTTGCGAACTGCCACATTAGGTACACTCTTCTTAGCAGTCAATCGAGAGAGCTCACTGCGATATAGACTAGTCCGATCACTTACAACGGCACCTTCCTCTTCATCATCAACAAGCTGGCCCGTTTCGAATTGGCGCGCTCGTCGAGATACCAACTGTAGTTTGGGATGTGCCGTATATCGATCACTAGCTGCATCTTCCTCATGGCGAGGTGATGTGTGGCAATATAGCCTGTTATCACTTTCTGTGGGTAGAGACGGTGGGAGGGAGGATGCCCTGAAATTGTCTAAGGAATCATCTAAATTATCACTATAGTTGGAAGAGGTGTAGTTTCCACTAGAATGTTCTGTGGAAGAATCTATGGCGGGAATATTCTCGTGGATCCGAGACAATGTAGTCACGAAAGAGGTTTTACCACTGCCATGCCTTGCACCTCCCGCCCCTGTAATACTAGTTGTAGTCACGATCGGACGGAAAAGCACATCTTGATATTGATTTGTTATGGTTGTTGGAGCATTTGTAACAGGCCCACCACAGAGGAATTGGCCTCTCAACACTTTGTTGTGATCCTCCCGAGGTTCCGAGGACGCACGCTCGAAGGGTTTGTTGTCTCTACTTTGTAAAGGGGATGAAGACAACAACGAGTCTCTCTCTGAATCAATGTCAGACTTCACACGGCGAAGGCTTTGGTGTGTAGGCTTGTTTGTAATATTTTGTGTTTTGACAGTGGCAAGTGTGGTTCTAGGAGGTGGAGATTGATGTCTGCACGTTGTATTCGTAGAGGCTGTGGTGGAAGGATTTTGTGGGGGCCACAATGGTCGCTGAAACTTTTGTGGCCTTGCATAAAATTCTCTCGCCACAACAGCTTGTGAGCGAGGGGACAAAGGGGCACTTTGAAGATTATTTGGAGAACTTGGTAAGTTCCAAGAAATAGGTTGATTTGGTCGCCTAAGAAATTCTTCTTTTTGTTCAAAACTTTTACGAATCCTTGACATAATCAAAGAATCATCACTACTACACCCGTCCTGTCCACCAGTAAGGGTGGACGTTGATTCGAGGGAAGACATGCTGGTATTGATATCACTGTTCGAGCCTGCATTTGGCAAGGATACCGAAGATTCTCGTCTCCCATCATCCAGACTAAGCCTGGAGCCAGGGTAGTATATAGCAGGAACACTGTTTGAACTACCATACTGAAGATTACCAAGACTATCACTCGAAGGTGTTGACGACACCACTGGTTGTGCATGATTCCCAATTACTACCATGTCTTCCCGCCACTCGCTATTATCACTATAATATGGGTTCACTCCCCTACTGTAATCCCTGCCAACTTGCCCATACCCCCCTTCCCTCTTGCTTCCCTCGCTACCCCTGCGGCTGTGATGCTGCTCCTGATATGTCACCAAATCTTGCTGCGCTGGCCGAGTTTGGTGTTGTCTTTGATTGTGTTGCTGATGGTGGTGGTGATGGTGATGGTGGTGGTGGTGTTGTGTTGTAGACAATGCGGGCTGTTGGTGTTGTATCATAGTCTTACTACGCTGATCCAACACTTCGGGTGACTTCAAACGCAAGGGGCGTTGGTTAGTCTCTGGATTGTGTGCTGTTTCTCCAAAATACTAAAATAAATTAATACCAAATAAGCTATTTTGTAAAATTAAATTAAACTTTCATAAACATGTGTGGCAATCAACTCAATAAACCCCTAGAAAAAACTGTAATTAATTCTTTGCTCTCAAAAAAAAAAGTTGTGTGGGATGTTTTAACTAAGATTAGCACTAGAGCAGACCTGGTCATTTTTAATGGTAACACTTTTTAAAAAATATGGTAGTTCACTAACCCTCGCTCATTTCACAACTTTAAAATAATATTTTTATGTTATATTAGGAGCTGTAAAGCTTCTAATAAATCAAAGAACCAGTGCATGCAGTGAAAAAAGATTGTGTATAGCCCAAGTAGTACAGGAGATGTGCATTACACATTTTGTGCTAAATGCTTTGACAGAAATGCTGATTTTGTATGGATACAGAATCATACACAAAATTATTGCTACGTACTAAGTTATATTTAATTATATAGTACAAGGGGTTAGGCCTGTCCCTTACAGGTGCAATTTCAAATTCTGCACAAAGTTTGCTTGCTGCTGTTAAGTAGCATTCCCATGTGTTCAGACATAATTTGTTATACAAACCACAAATTTCCCAGATACCAAATTTCATCCAAAGTGAATTCAATTTATAAGTTGAATCCACCATCTTGGATCCTCCACATTATATTTTTAAAGTTTTGTATATTATTCATAAATATGGAGTGATCCATAGTGTCCATACCAAATTTCAGCTATTTAGGACATCATAAAGTTGGAGGAAGAAGCCAAGAAGGGCAGAAACTGTATGGATTTTTATATATGAGCCTATATAGATTTCTTTTTACTAAAGGTTTCATAATATTCATAATGGTTTAGTTCATTTTTGAGCTAGGGAAAATTTTTATGTAATAAAAGTAAAAGCTATAAACATATACCTTACTGTAAAACTAGTTAAGTTTGAAAAACAGGCCCTTAATAAATAGCCGGTGACAGACCTTCTAGGTAGACAGTAAACTCCCATCCTTCTAGTATAAACTACAACTTTTTTGACTTCTATACATTTTATTTAAATATACTAACTGCCAACACATCATAGATAGAAATTCCAAACGAATGGTATCTGAACCATTCATACAATACCAACTATAGAAGTATTTAATTGGGAAACCTTTCACATAAAAAAAAAAGCATATTAACATAGTACCTACCTATATTTCAATAAGAGCCATCAAGTTAGTTGGAAGAAATTTTGGGTGGAGTCGTTAAAAATGTAATGAATTCGACTTCAAAATAGAAAAATTATAATACTCATTATAACAATATTTTATACATTTTCTATTACCTATTTAAGACTAATATTTGTAGTTTGGAATGAAAAATTTATTTTGTATAAATTCACAATGCCAAAGAAGTAATCTGTAGTGGAGCAATTTACTGCAGTCAATTTGTTATTACTAATTAGTATACATTAGACATTTATGAAGGAGTTGGTGTCAAACAGTAGAAAAATAGGTCTAGAGGAGTTGGAGTTGAAGGATTTGTGAACCAACTCCAAAGTCTTGATTTCAATAGCATAAATTAAAAGTTCTACCTTTCAGAGTTTTGACATATCATTTTACGATAAAATCAACCTAGCTTTGAACTTTAGCTAAATCTGTCCCACTAGCCTAGTTTTGTAATGAAGTTACAGCTGTTATAGTATAGTAGTAAAAGCAGTGGCATAAATTACACCCCCGCAGGCCCAGTAGTGTGAGGAGCCCCAATGGGCTGAGGGGCCCATACATTGGACATGGTTAACAGTTGAATAAAAATCAGATTTAAAAGTATGCAGTTTATAAACAGTTTGTTTACAGTGCTTACACAAAGTTTTTTGCTAACAGCAACAGATGAGGAAGTGACTAAGAAATCATCCATCTTGGTTAAGGAGTACAAAGAAGACCTTAGTGATGATTTAACCTACTAGGTAAACAGTTTTTGAACAGCTTTGAAAAGTGAAATTGAAAATAAATCAGTTAGCTGATCTATTGTTTCTTGAACTTTACACTTTGCCATCAAGTGTACCAGATCTGTGTACTGCTTTTCTTTTGTTTCTTACTCTAAGTTACTGTTTCTACAGCTGAAAGATCCATTTCGAAGTTGAAGTTGATAAAAAAAACTATTTAAGAAGTACCATGAGTCAACAAAGACTTTGTGCTCTCAGTGTATTAAGTATTGAATGTGAAAAAAGCACGTGGCCTCAACCAACATTAAGTAATTACATTATTTGCCTCTCGAAAAGCCAGAAGGGAAATCGCTTATTCAGCTTGACTTGACTCAATATGAAAAAATGTTAAATGGCTATTTAGTAATAATACATATAATTTTCAGTTCCTCAAGTAAAGTAGTAATTTTTTCATATTTCTAACTTGGAGTTTGTATTTTTATTCCCATTCCAACCTCTTAGTTACGTTAGCTGAAATCGCTCAAAAAGTAAAGAGGTCAGGGGGACAAAATGTTTCTGTCGGGGGGGCCCAGTTAAAGAAAGTTACGCCACTGAGTAAAAGCTTACATCCAAAAAAATTAAACACATTTTAATTTCCATTCAATAAATTAATTTTATAAGTCTTTGGATCTGTAAAACCTTTTAAAGAAACAATACCTATGATATTACATTTTATTAATTATTAACTTACCCTCTGAAGAATATCATCCTCCTTGGGGACTACCAACAGATGCAAGTATGTGCCACTTTGCTGAATCAGTTGTACCACCTGTGCGTAGGTATAGCTGGTGATGGTTTGACCATTTACAGCAATGATTCGGTCACCTGCACACATAAGTTACAAAACACAACATATACATTTGCTCCTAAAATGTGTTCTAAGATATCATAAATAATAACTAGTCGTTTAATTTATAAGAAGGTTTTTAAAATTAAAATAACTATGTTTTTAGCTAAATGTATGTCAAAACTAGGTAAGTAGCCTAATGCTAAGAGGAGAACTCCATGTATGTTATAATAACGATTTAATTGTGCAACATATTTATAAATTCCTTTACATTCTCTGAGAGTGACTGTATCTTTATATAGATTTAAAAAAAATCACAATATATATCTCAGATTAAACCAAATATAAAAGTTGGATGATATATATGCACCCGGCTGGGATTACCACACATTTACACTAGTGTGGTATGGAATGGGGAATATATAATCCAGGGAAAACCTCCCTTAGTACACCAGGTCAGGATTTAAACTTTGACCTAGCCTCTGGCAAGCTAACTGTTGAGAGAGTGACACCATAGACAATGTGATTACCAATGTAGGGGGTCAATATAATTACAGGGCTTTTAGCACTTTAACCTCATTAAAAAATAGACTTAGGGACCAGTTTTTTTTTTTTAAGGGAGTTTTAGTGACTTAATTTTGTGCACATTAAAGAAAACAATTATTGGGAAGCTCAGAATTTTTTTTTTGTTAAAACCACTAAAATTTTTTTACCAGTTAAGATTAATTGCTGTGATAGTGAAACTCACAAAAACACAATAAATTGTATACCTATAGTAAGTGTGACACCTTTCAAATACAAGGCTTCATCATAAGACAGTCACATCAACTTGTGTTTTAATGTTTTAAGTAAAATAAAATTAAAAAAAAATTATGTGTATGGCTTACGATTTTAAGTCCTTATTTTCATAAGAATTCACAACAAAATATAAAATTTGTTGGATTTTTTAAAAATATTTATTGTTACTTTTATTATTATTAAATACATAAATAAGTTGGCCCTAATAGTATAAGACATTTTAGATAAACCACTGGATAGGGAATGGCCTACCAGTACATTTTTATTTAATTTTACAATACATTTTTCCTTGGTAACAAATAGGAGTATTCTTTACAAAATACTGGTATTAGATTACAGATGACTATAAATATTATTTGGTATTGCCTAACTTAATTAAAGTAACAATGACCAACAAATAAGAGATTTTAGATAGGTGTTGCACAATAAGTAACAATACAACTTAGGGCAATATTTTAGATTTACTACCGTAATAAAGTGAACTAAGACAATGAGGAGCACAAGTTATATTTAAATGTCCTCTCAGTTTATTTCTTTAGGGGCAGTAATAGAAATAAAATGGCACCAAAATTCATTACATTCAAACATACTCAAACAATACACGTTCAGATGTTTGATTAATTATAGGAAAAGCAAATTAATAACTGCTAAGCAATTTACCTCAACATTTTTTTCATAAAAGATTTCAACTTTTGTAAAAGTTTATGATAATTTTCATCGGTTTACTAGTAATATTTATCAAGAAAAAGGGACTTAGGGACCATAATGTCAAAAAAAGGAACTTTTAGGAACCATCTTTAAAAAATGGGACTTTTAGGATCTTAGGGACAACCCCTAAAAGCCCTGTAATTATGTCAGTTGCACTTTCAATAGGAACAAACGAGTCTTAAAGACGCCAGCTGTTGTTTCAATGGGGTTTGAGTTTCCCAAACCAACCTTAGACAAGTTAAAGTTGGTTTATTCTACAATTTATTTGATAACTATTAATCTAAATATTATGTAACAGCCCAAATAATATTAAAGTAGTCCAAGTGATTATATAGTGCAGGGCCCTCCAAGCTTATTGAAACAGAAACATAAATTTATATATATGCATAGCTCACCGATTATAACCATAACTAAGCATGGCAATATTTAAGTTTATTTTCTCAAGGGAATAGTGGAGAAAAGACAAGTTATATAAATGTATACAACAACAATTATTAACATTTATAAATTATATTAGGAAGAAGGTATGTTTGCATGCATGTAGGTAGGTATTTTGTGTACTGCATAAAGCTGCATCAATATTTCACTATTCGTTAGTGAGATAATTTTTTTATTTTTTTATAATTCTTTCTTGCCAAAGCATCTGGCTTGTGAGCTGTATTTTTGGGGTCCCTGGTATCGACAAACACTCTAAAGCTGAGCATGAATGCATACAAATAGTAGATTACATAAATTTTTTTAATGCTGCAAAAAAAAGGTTAAGAATCTGAAGATTATTTATATCCATTTAGGAATTATTGGTGTGAGTACTTATAGCCATTCCATGCAAATCAAAGGCATTGTTGGCCCTAAATATGAGCCTTTGTTCTAAATCAAAGGGTTCAATTTTACCTGATGAAAAATATTTTTTGTTCAGTGGTATAATAGATATCTGTATTTACAAGTATTAGTTGGTAAGGGACTGTGTTCAAATTAGCTTATAAACAATTAAAGTTATAGCAATTCTGGTTATGTATTCAAATGTATTTTAAAAAGAATACCTATCCCTGTAAATGTCCCTGTTAAAAAAAAATGTGGGGAGTGGGGGCCGGGATGGGGGGATATGACTGTTATTATTGGCCACCACGTATTCCTCCACCTGTGTGTGTTCGGGGTTATCTGCATGAATCATTTTAGGTCTTACAGTTTCTGCAACATATGCTGGGGGGAAAAAAACTATTAAAACTTTATCTCACTGCCAATTAATCGGATTATCAGATACAAGACTGTTCAAAAATCACATCCAAGTCAGTATTCTGCTTTCTTTACTGGATAACAGTGCAATTGGAATCAGTGAAATATATTGTTCATTTGAGGATAATTTTATTTCAATTTTGTTGAAATTTTAATTTCTCGAGCCCCCTCTAAGAGTGGAAGTATTGTGATTGTTGAAAAAATGGAACTAAAGATTTTGATGGATATTAACGTTTCATGACTCCCTGAAACTAAAAAAAGGAGGTTTCGCAATACCGTCTATGTGTGTCTGTATCTTGGCCTAGGGCACAGACACTCTACCTCCAGGTTAAAATGGTTGCGCTCCTTTTGGCAGCTTGAATCCTTCAACAATAGGAGCACCACAGTTAGTCCTATCATCACCCTGCAGTGAAACTAGTGAGGCCCAGTGTTAAGGACTCGAGCTGGCAAAAGGAGTGCAGCAAAACCCCCGTAAAGTTGAGAATCTGTTTATTTCTTGCCTGTGGCCTAAGGCCAAATTTTTTGTACCAATTAGCTAAAACTTGGTGTGTTGGGATTCAACAAGGTTCCCCCCTGCCCCAAAGGTATTTTGGAATTAGATATCTAACACTAAAATTAAGGGTAGTTTACTTAATAGCAAAAAAAAGAAAAGAGCAATTTTCTCAAAATAGGCTCCAAAAATTTTGATTAAAATCAATATCTAGATACTGTTTAAGATTACAAACAAAATATAGGATCTCATTTTCCTGGGAAAAATGACTCAACATTACATATCTCCAATTTTGTTAATAATTCTGCAGCTGCAGCCTTGTAAGCCTATAAAAAATAAAAAAATAAAACTTTTATTCTAGATACATTTTTAAAAAGCCGATAGTACCTGAGCTATAAGCAGATATTTGTTTTTTAAATAGAGTGTGCTGATATAGATGATTTGACGACGGAATTGTCCCGCGGTTGGGAGACAATCATAACGATATCGATTATTTGACGATGTGTAATTCCCGCGGTTGGGAGCCTATTCTGATTAAATTGAATGTTTGTTGATATAACTGGTATTTATAGCTCCGTGATCGAGCGCCAATTATTATATTACGGTATTATTCACATATAATTGCCCCGATATTGGGCGACAATTCTGATGATATGGAATAATATTAGATATAATTGGTATTTATAGCAGTGTTCGAGCGCCAATTATTGTGA
>CABFWB010002338.1:99690-112732 GCA_902151455.1 Timema bartmani
GGGGGCGCCTTGGTGGGCACATTCCCCAATTGCCGGAGGCTAGAAAAATTTTTAAATGATAAACACCTCTAGAAGTTATCTGAAGTAGTTTTTATGGTAGCACAGTCCCCTAATTTGCACTTGTATCTTAATTTTGATACTGTTTGGAACCACAAATAAAGCCATTTATATTTTGTTCATAAGTTTTCGGAGGGAGGAGGGGGGGGCGGGCGAGGGGGGGGGAGATTCAACCCCCAAAACCCCCCGACTACGGCCTTGACTTATATTTTTATATTTATCATTATCATCATGAACAAAGTGACCACCTCTGTGGTATAGTGGTCAGAGTTTCTGGCCACAGATCCAGAGGTCCCAGGTTCGATCCTCGGCTCCTACAAAAACCAATCCTTGAACCAATGGGTCTGGCACGGGGGTCAAACCAAGCCTCGTGAAGACAATTGAGGAGCTACTTGAATAAAGAAGTAGCAGCTCCGGTTTAGAAAACTGAGATTAACGGTCGGAGGGATCGTTGTGCTGACCACATGACATCCTCTATCCGCTAACGTTGGCACTATCATTGTTAACGGCAGCGGCCATTCGGTCGGTATAGCTCGCTTGCTACAGCTAACCTTTAGCCAGTTTAGATCCCCCCACCCTTCTCCCCCGTAAGCGATTGTTAGATTTTACAGCACTATCCCCTCTTCCCTCTAACTTTCATAATTTTTTTTACGAATATGTACATGCTTTTATTTTAATCTTTAGCTATTCTTAGACATATTGCAAAGATTGGTAATAAAGAAAGTGATATGAAATTTTGAAATACTTGAATTGTAATACAATTTGGTGTAACAATCATAAGTAAATTAACTAAACATTTAAGTGAAATTTTATAAATTAATATATTTACCATGCAGCATTTTTTTTTTGTAAAAAAAATAATCTTACATAAGATGAATTTTGCCCCCGCACTCTCGCGACCCCTCGTAAGGAAACAATGAACCTCCCCTCCCTAAAAACCCTTACGTAATTTAAGGACGGCCCGTCCAATGCGGAATACTCTTTATCGACTAAACTAAGGAGTGCCCGACCCTTTGCCCCAATCTCCCAAGTATTTTAAAAGGGTGCATATCCGACCCCTTGTTAACAACCTGCGGTAGGTCCTGGAGCGCGGTGATGATTAATAAATAAATCAACAACGCACACAATGCCTGGCTCAAACAAAGCTGTCGTCCAAAGAGATGAATTTAGAGTCGTAACAAATCATTGTTGTGATGTTCAAATTAGCGCTTCAGTTCAGTTTTAAAGGGAAGGATATTTTAGAAAATACATATTATTTTGTGGTCAACATATAACATTTTATTATATTATTACTGTTATTTTAAGTGTATTGATATCTGTAAAAAAGTGACAAATGCAGATTAAATCAGCTGACATAGGGGGATACGTGAAAGTAGAACTACCGTGACTTTTATAGCTGCCTAATTGGTGGAAATTGAACCGTAAACACGAATTAAAATGGGCTGGCATTAAGGTCGCTTTACGTGGCCGAGAGAACAAAGGCGTCAAAGGTTGTCGGACGACACGAATCGCGTGCATAAAAGGGCCCTAAAGGTAAGCGTCCACTGGTCCGCATGGGATTTTTGAATTCTTTGAATTATTTTTAGTGAGACTGCTTTCAATGGTCCGTTTCGCACGAATCGGATTTATTTAGTGTACTGACTGCGTCCACTGTATTCGAAGTATACTCATTTCCAAACAATAACCATCATTGTCAGCTAATATCTGTAATGTCCTCACTTTCACGGGTAGTCATTAAGATAAAGCTAAAATATTTTAAAACTATCATTAATCTAACAGTTGGTATTGTAACTTATCGAATTTGACTTTTAAAGTATTATTTTTCTGATCAAAATTTTTTTCTTTATTTTATTTAAGTATTTTTTTTCTTTGATTTTTAATCTTATCAAAGCTATTTTGAAAATATAAGTTCTAGATTGTGAGTAGGTTTCGAAAGATGAAGTTCGCGAACTAATGACCCACAAGAAGTAGTTCACGGACGACTTAACCACAAGAAGTAGTTTGCAGACGACTTAACCACAAGAAGTAGTTTGCAGACGACTTAACCACAAGAAGTAGTTTGCGAATGACTGAACCACAAGAAGTAGTTAGCGGACGACTGAACCACAGGAAGTAGTTAGCGAGCAACTGAACCATAAGAAGTACAGTAGTTCGCGAAGTTAACTGTACTGCCCATCTCTAAACTGAAAAGAGAAAATAAAGCTGGGAATTCAGAATTCGAACGGTGCGAATGTCGGGGAGTGCGTCCACTGGTCCGCATCGCACGCATCAGATTTTAATCTGCTTCACAGAATTCCATCAGCATTTCCGATGTCCGATGCATATGATGCGGATCACTGGGCGCAGTCTCATTAAAAATAATGTAGTGAATTCAAAAATCCGATCCGCGCGATGCGGACGAAGGGAAGCTTACCTTAAAGCAGCCTGAATTGATTTTATCCCAGACGCCGACTAAATCAATTAAAGGTGATTACTAAAAACCTGACTTTTTCTTTTCTTTTAGCACCGCATCTTACTACCCGTTCGGATTATACGCCAAGAACTAATTATACTAATGAGATAGGGATGAGGAAGGTCGAATTTAGAGGAAGAGTACATGCATTTGCGTGGGGATAGAGAGCGTGTAACCATTTAGGGAAAACCACCCGAAGTACACCAAACCGGGATCCAACCACGATCTTCCCATCATCCACAGGAGTATATTGCGACAATAGCGCCTTAGATCATGAGGCCACCGAAACGTGTGTAATGAAATATATTTTTCATTTCACAATAATTTAAATCAAATGTTCCCCCTCTTAATATATTTCAAATTAATGAATAGTCTCAGAATATAAAAATTTACGGATCCAAATGTGTTAGGAAATCTCACATACCTGGGTGATCTTTTTTTTACAACGAATGTGTCGTCAGCTTATATTTTCTTTTGTTTAATAACCTCACACCATTATTGAAAATACTTGTGAAATATAACCACTTCGAAAACACTCTCTTTTTCTCTCCATCCCTTCTGGAACAAATAGAACATGTTGCAACATAAAGAAATAATGAGAGAAGGATTTATTTCGAATAATTCAACCGAAAATAAGGGTCCTTTATTCATTCTGTTCACAACCCTGCTGCGGAACGGTCCACGAAAGTTTAGTATAACATTTTTTTTTTGTCCACAACCTTACAGAGAATCGGTCTGTGCTAAATCAATTCCAATTTTCATATTCATTCCACGACGCGTTAAGCTGCCGTATCGAGTGTGCAGACATAATTATTCAGGATGAATTAATAAAAACAATTTCTACAAAATAAATCCTTCACATATAAGTAGCATTAGACCTACATCAGGATATAAAGTATTCTCACAAATTGGCTCTGACATCTTGGGGTTTCACGAGAAAAGAATCAACTACCCTACAATTTGACTCCACAATGAGGGGCTTCCAACAAAACACTCCCGAAGTACAGAACATAACTCTACACGTGTAACCTTTTTCCCCCCTAACCGAATCTTACCAAACGTTCGGGTTGAACGAATGTGTACTAGTTAGGCCAATATAGGGCCTAGTGGTCAGCGCCCTTGGCTACTTATCTAGAGGGCCCAGGTTTGGTTCCCGAAAGGGAAACTATTCTTATTACCACCTTGGTCTGATTAGTTAAGCTTTCCACTGGCTCCACACCTTCATAATCACTGTCACAACGTGTTGGCAACGTTTTGTTCCCACAGAGCGGCTAAAAGTCTACATACACGGCAACCGAACTAGATACTGCTTCTCTCACAGGTCAAATACACTATACACTTAGAAGAAAAAAAAAGTGTTAGACAGGAGGGTGAATTAATTTAGAAAAATTGAGCCCCAATTTGCATTTAGGAATAAAACACCCTCAGTTCACCCAACTGGGATTCGAAACTCGATCTCCCTGGCATTGTTGGCAGTCCACTGTATTACGAGAGTGACACCTTAGACCAGCGTTTTTCAATCGGCGTGCCGCGGGAGTTTGGGGTAAGATCAAATAGACTCGAGAAAAGGTTTGAGTAAAAATAAATAATTTTAAATCCATGATCAACACTATTTTTTATAAATAACACAATTAATATTTGAATTTTAGCTATGTCACTTTTGAACACAATCTTAATACTCGTTATTTTAATTATAAAATCTCTCCTTAAAAAACTGATGTTCCTTTTTCAGTGTGCCCCAGTTGAAAAATGTTAAAAATCGTTGCCTTGGACCGTTCAACCATCGAATATAGTATTAGGATATTTGGCTCTAGGGTCGAGTGTGTATTACTAGTTGTGTCAAGTGATCATATAACCCTATTTAGGGAGTGCGCATTAAAAGCCACCGGTAAAAATAAAGTGGCACACTTTCTCTGTGTAACTAAAGCACTTGTGATAGAAATGTGAATTCCCTTTCTAAGTAACCAAGGAAGGCTGAAGAGAAACCTACAGCCACACTCTAGCTGCATTTAATGCCAACCCTAAAGCACAAGCAAGTTCTAGGTCATTTGACGATAATAAAAAGTCCATGCGTCAGAAAAAAACAAGTTTTTTTACATGTGTAATATACGCAAGAGAAGCTTTAATAGGACTCGGGTTGGAATAAAGGTTGAAAAAGTACAGTTGGAAGAAAAGTTTTATAAAGTATAAACATATTGTTTCCCGTGTCTATATTTATATCATTTTATTTAATTAGTATTATTTTATCGGTATTTATAATGGCTATCAAAAGTTAAAGTTGCGGATCACATAACTTTAGCAAGCGTTAAGTACGTTTTAACCACCAGAATCCTCCTAATATATGCACCAATGGACAGCGTTACTTAGAAACTCAAGTTTGTTTTGAATGCTTGTAGTAATGAAGTCTCGATAAAATGGGAATACAATTATGTTTTTATTTAGCACCGCATTTTACTAACCGTTTGGCTTATACGCTTAAGTACTAATTATGATAATGGGTTAGGAATTGGGAAGGTTGAATTTTTAGAGGAAGTGAAACCGCATTTGAGTGGAGGGAGAGTGAAAAACCATTTAGGAAAAAACACCCCAGTTTACACGATCAAGATTTGAACCTCAATCTCCCCGTCCTCAGCAGTAGAGCTCAACACGACTAGCTAACTACGCCACTGAGGTGGTTAACACAATAATGAAGATGGTAAAGTATTTACATCCTTCCCTCTTGGTCCAAATAGCCCGAGCCTTCGCTCCAACTGTTTCTAGAGTAATCAAAGGATTAAAATGTTCTCAGAAAAGAGCCCCCGAGCCCCCCTTTTATATAAAAAGCTTCCGAAGCTCCTTATCAAATGTATCCAAATACAAAAATATGACACGACTATATTAATTTGTTTGTTAAAATGCGCAGCATTTATAAAGACTTTGGTTAATTTTCTTGATAATTTACATTTGTTATTGCCTTTAATCAGTGAAAACTTCTACAATAATCTGAACGAATAAACTTGCATACTTGGTATATAATTAAGGAAAAGTAACAAACACAAATGAAAAGATGAAAGAATTTGTCAAATAAATTTCACACAATTTATTTTAACAAACGTAATGAGGTTTAGAGTTTCATCGGAAGTGATTGTACAACATTTCTACCAATGGCGTAATAATTTGACGTGGAGAATAAAGGAGAGCGTGATAGAAATGGGGAAAAAAACCATAATTAATTACATAATCACTGGAGGAGAGAGTAGGTTTTACACATTCCTAAAATAATGTTGGTCGCAGTAAATAGCGTCTTGTTTTCCAGAGCTGTCAATGGGCATGTCAACGGGGAAACAGCCTCCTAGGCTGACACGTCCTGACGCAACAACCATAGCAACGACTCGATTTCGCTTGATAAAACGTGGGAAACGAAATAGACTAGAATAATTCACTTCCCCCACCCTCCTTTTTCAACTACAACAACAAAATTAACTTCTCCTAGCATTTGTAATTATATTGTTTTCGCTAACGCGATATTATGGTATCAAAGACTTGCCAGCTAATATTTTTTACGACGAGAAATTACGTAGTAATTATTACAACGTTCTGAACCTTTAAATGCTGCCTGTCGAGTGTAATCGTTTTTGTTCAGGTAGATATTTGTATTTGTAGAAAAGAAAATCTGTCCAAAGTCTTAACTTGCAAAAAAANTTTCAGGAGAAAATTTGTTTGTGTAAAAAAAAAAAACAACCAAAAATCTAAATAGAAAAAAAAAAAAAAAAAAAAAAAAAAAAGTCTATGTTCGTGACGAAGGGCAAAGGTTGGCAGGGAATCAGGTTGTTTCAACGATAACATGATATCTGATCGTGATTTCGAGACTATTAGAAACCATCAGCGTTAATATATTTTAAAAGTTTTGAAATTCTCTAATTTTTCCAGATTAAAAAAAGTGAATTTTTCCTGTACAGATATTTTATACTAAAAACAATAAATAAAATACTAAATTATTTTAACAATTTTCTATTAATTTATTGACAGAATAGTTATTAAGGACAAAAATTATGTCAGTGTTCTTTGCAACATGGCATGAATTGATGACTAAACTAATAGTTTACATTGGGTTGCTTTCTTTTATTATTTTGAAAAATACGCAACCATGTTTGAGAATTCTAGTGACTTTATAAAATTTTCCAAACTTTTTAAAGTCATTTTTCCATGTTTTCCAAGAGAATACCAACCCTGAGCCCTCCTCAATACTACTCAATTAACATAATACAGGACCGTACTTAGAGGAAGAAGGGTATTTGAGGCTCAAATTAACCTCCCCTCCCCAGGAAAAAAAATTAATCGTATATTTTTGTATTCCTTCTTTATTAATGCCTAAGCTAATTGCTTTTGGAGTATTTTCAACTTAGTGGCCTAAAGGTCTAAGATAGGCGTATCAAACTCGTTTTTACCAAGGGCCACATTGAAAATTTTAAACACTAAAAATACCAAATTTCAGAAAAGAAAAATAATGTTTAACTATTTGGAGGAAAAAATCATTCCAGTTAAGTATATAATTATTATTACAAAATAAAAGAGTAGGCAGGCTCCTATACAAATATATATTAAGCTTATAATTGAAACCTTTTATTTGTAAGGATGGTGTTAATGTTGGACTTATTATTCTTAAGTTATTTTTATAATAATGTTGATTGGTGACCTGGCGGTCTAGGGGTAAGGTATCGGACTTCTGTGCTGGGGGTCCAGGGTTCAATCCTCGGTCCCGGCACAGATTTATGCGATTGCCAAACCCTTCCTTCACCTCTGACAAGACGTGTATTAATCACAGCTTGTGAATGTGTGGAATGCCAGGCCTCCGCCGTGGTTCGGATTCCACGTTAAACTGTAGGTCCTCCATTTTATCTCACAATCACCCTACCGTTACACATTAGCGTAAGTCCGTATAACCTGAATGGGTAGTAAGACGCGGTGCTAATAATAATAATAATAATAATAAAAATAATAATAATGATACTGTTGGCAATTAATGTAAAGCAACATATCTCGGGTGTTAAAGCGAGATAACAACATAAATATGTGCTGCCAAACTTTGCACCTATTTGGTGCGCAAATTCAACCATTATTGGGAATTGATCCATATTAATTAAATGGTATAGATTTAATACACAATCTCACATGCCAAAATCCCAAACATCACATTCCAAAACGTTGTGTTTCCTCGACGTTTATAAATAGAAACACACGGCCACAGTGCATGATGGTCTATCATAAGGTCCATGAGCCGCACAAAATCATGGGTGGCGAGTTTGAGATGCATGGACTCTAACAAGTCACTCTAGCAATAGCAATAGACTAAACTGCCGATGACGGGGAGATCATAGTTCGAATCCCGGTAGGTTTTTCTGAGAGTGGTTTTTACTAAATGGTTTACCACACTTCCTCCACGCAAATGTGGGTACACTTCCTATAAATTCAACCTTCTTCATCCCCAAATCATTAGCGTAACTAGTATATATACGTAGAATATGAACAGGATGCTAAAAAGAAAAAAATCCAAAAATATCGCTTACAGGCTGCATAAAAAACTTTATAACAAATGTAGGCCTAAACAACAAATAGTTAATGTAAAAGAATCAAAGAGTCGGCGTTAAAAAGTTCTCCCAGAAATCTCGAATTATTTAAGTGATCAAACAAATGCCTTAAACGCCAAAATGGAGGTGAAAGGTAACACCTCCTACTAGGATTTAAAAAAAATTAATTATTTAATTAGGTACATAGCTTTTTAAAAAAATCCATTAAAAGATGAATTTATCTAATTTTTAATGAGGTTTTCACGCGAAATACAGCAATTCTGAGCTAAAAGAAAACTTTTTAAGCAGTGTCACAACAGAACATTTTAACTAATTTCTTTTAAATATAAGAGAGATTATAAAGTGAATACTTGTCTATCAACTTATTGTATTGCAGTTAATTGCTACACACTAGGTGGTAAAATTATTAATACAAAAGATAAAACTTATGAAATTAGGTACTTTAATATTTTTAACAAAGAAAAGTGATGAGTGAGTATAATAACTAACAATATAACTATATTATGTGACAATTTATTTTTATTTTTAAAATTATAATTAAAAGTAGAACAAAAAAAAAAGTTAGATAAAATTTGTTCAAACATTAAAATTGATAAACAGAATGTTACGATTAAAAAAAATTATAGCATTGTTTAGAACATAGAGTTTTAATGCCTTAAAAACACAACATAATATCATAAGTTTTATCTGTTGTATTAAAAATTGTACAAGGTACCTAATGTAGAGCAATTAGTTGCAATACAATAAGCTGATAAACAAATGTTCACTTTAATCTTTCTTATGCAGTACTTATAAAATATTATCTTTCCTTAAAACAAAATGTTAAAGAAAAAATAGTATAGATAATTTAAGATAAGTTAGTAACAAATTGCCTACTGCAGTGTATTTCCCTTCAAGTAGGTGGTACCCTTATTTGATTATCTTTGTGAACAGGATATAAATAAAGATCTGAGGTGCGCTGTTCACACCTGAATTGTGCAAGTAATTGTGGTGGTGGTGGTGGTGGTGGCGATGGTGGTGGCGATGGTGGCAGTAGTGATGCTGGTGATAGTAACAGTAGTGAAATGAAAAATAATGGAGTGGTAAAGGCAGTGAAATTATAGCGATGGTAGTAGTTATAGTGATGGCAGTAGTAGTAATGGTAGTGATAATAAAGGTATTGAAATGATAGTGATAGTAATGGTGATCTTATTAGTAGTGGTGATAGTGATTCTTTGAAAATATTTTGGAGAAAGGAGGGTGGACACATGTTATAGTGTGTTAAAAGATGGTGTTCACACAGGACCCTAGAGAGCGCCATTGCTTGCGAATAAAGATACAGTGATATAAATGATATTTGCAACGTTCAACTTTGTGAGAGAGTGCAAGCAGAGTGCGGACTGTCACGGGAATAAATCAGGAGAAAGTGGCATTGTTGCCCTCGTGCAGGTAGAGTTGACAGATATACCTTATTCCAAGAGAGAGAGAGAGAGAGGCGGTTGGAAGTCCTCGCCCTCAATCTAACCCAAGGCGGCACACGTAGCAGTCAGTGCCCCTATCTCGGAGAGGTTCAAATATATTCTCGACACGCTACACTCAAAGCTCGAAATTTCAATTCGTGAAGCGGTTATCCTCGAGTTGAACACTCGCAACTCATGTTGGTTTCTCTGTAATATACTCGTTACTCCTAGACTACTACTGCCTAGGACTAGCCGAGGGACGAACCTCTAATATTCACAAGGCAGTCCAAAGTAGAGATGAGCACAATTATTTTCCACTGCTGGGAATAATTCAGTCTGATTTTGTTTAGTGAAAATAACAGTTAAATAGTTGAGCCACCCGCTTCGTTGGCCGCATGGTATAAGGCGCTACTACTCTCGCAGTATACTAGATTTCCAATGACGAGGATATCGAGGTTCGAATCTTGGTCGGGTATGCTGAGGATGGTTTAAAAAAAAATCCACTCTTCCTTCAGGCAAACGTGGGTACACTTTATATAAATATAACCTTAATAATACTTAAAACCATTTGCATAATTAGTACACAGTCGTATAACCCGAACAGTTAGTATGACGTGGTGCTAAGGAAAATAAATGGTACGGAACTCCGCACGAACTTTCTCGCTCTATTGTTTAGAAATGGAGATATTTACTAGAAATTCGTAATATAATATACACTAGCAAACCCAAGAACAAATTGCGCTAGATATACGTAAAAAATTTTAATCATAGTTTTAAATTTAATTATATTTTTAAAGAATAAACGTCTTCATTTATATATTTGGACCAATGAAAAATATCGATAGTGGGTCCCCGAGGGCCAACATTTCGTATTAAAACTTTAAACTTCCGGTTAAGATTTTCGTCATTTTACTAGGGGATGAACATCTTATGGTTATTGCATTGCTATTTAATTTCTTTTATAAATTTTGACCACTAAAATAGTTAATCATTGGCTATTGAGTCTAAAATGAGATAGAATCGTTATAGCCAATTTTGAGAATATGGAATTTCTCTCTTTTCATCCTATAGTAAACTGCTATTAATTTTACGGTTAAACAGACACACAGACGGTGTTGCAAAAATAACTTTTTAGGGTTCGGGGGGTCATGAGACGTTGACATCCATCAAAATCTCTCGAGTTCAATTTTTTTAGGTCACAATATTTGCTCCTTGTAAGGTAGAGAGAAAGCAAAAATATTGATATTGGGTCCCCAAGGGTCAAAACCTCGTATTAAAATGTCGACTTTCGGTTTAAAATTTTCAACATTTTATTAGGAGTTGCACATCTTATAGTTATTGCATTGCTATTAAATTTCTCATTTATAAATTTTTAACGATAAAATAGGTAAATATCGAATGTTGAATCTAAAGTGATAGAGATAGATCATTGTTGTACAAACATTTTTCCTAAGAGGTTGAAAGAAAGAGAACATACACTTTTTTTGAGAGACTTACTCATTTCTTACTTTATGGCAGTAGAGAATGATTACGTTAAAACTTTAGTATCTCTTTATAACTAAAGATCACAAAATTGTATTATCATATTTGCCAATGTTTCAGAAACTGTTGGTTTTATAAAAATATATTTCATATAAAAGTTTCTTATTTTTAATAGTACTACAATTTTGCAATGATAAGTTATTTAGTAATTCAAATAGTTGCGGAGATACAGAAATTTCAGCTTCTGTAAAGTACCCTAAAAATAATTTTCATGGTAAAATGAAACTAACCAGTTTATTTATAATCTTAATCAACGTCTAGAGCCGATTTTGAAAAAATTGATTTTTTCTCTTTTCGCTTTTTACAAAACTACTCTTAATTTAGGAGTTAAAAAGACACACAAACAGACGGCATTGCAAAGACAACTTTATAGGGTTCGGAGGGTCATGAGACCTCGACATCCATTAACATTTCAGTTGTTTTTTTGACGATCACAATACTTTCTCTGCCTATAAGATAGCGAGAAAGTAAAAATAGTTCAGCCGCTCGCAAACTACAGCTCGTTGCTCAGTCGTTTACTAGAGATTGACACGCTTCGGTGGCGGTCTATGCCCGAAGGAGTCACTCTTCACAATAGACTAGACTGCCGATGACAGGGATATTGGGGTTGGTATCCCGGTTGGCTGTATTCTAAATGATTTTCCACTCGCCCTTCGAGCAAATGCGAGTACTTTTCTCCTTAATTCAACCTAACCTCCTCCCAAACACATTAGCGAAATTAGTATTTCTGCTTATAGCCTGAACGGATAGAAGGCGGTGTAAAAAAACAAAACAAAAAACTACATCTTGAAGTAGGCCTACAATCATTCATGAACTACATTTTGTAGTTCAGTCACTAGCGAGCCACGGCCTGTTGTTCACTATTTCACGGATCGACCTGCAGTTACAATTCAGTCACTCCACAATAAATGACACACCCACGACAGTAATATAATTATATAATATTTATATGGTGCTTATTGCTTGGAGTCGTGTTAGTTAAAGAACTATTTTTCAAAGAAAAAACATCTAAGCTCGAGCACATTAAATATCAATATACTTTCCTTTTATGCTTAATTATTTCAAGTGGTAAAAGTCAATTAGCAAACTATTACTATAGGCTAGTATAAATAATATGGTAGATTTGGCCTATATTTATTTATGGCTATCGCATTTTAAAACACACTTTGTCACACCTAATGTTCAATACAATGTGACCATCCCCTTGATATGATACCTTTATATTTCATTTAATGTGTTTACACTGCCATTTTAATTAATTATAATATTCGTTAATATTTAAGGAGGGTGTTGGCCAACCATCAAAATCCAATATGACATTAACTAGGTGCTTGTTGATATAAATTATATATCACATAATGACATACTAACCCGTGGCCAAGTATCGTAAACTGTGGTTTCAAAATGTTCTTAATAATTTTAAAAAATACACACAAAAAATCCTACAGCCAATCAAATATTTCTGTATTTATATTTTGATTATTTTCGCTTTTTCGATTTGATTATTTAGAAATCTCCAGAAAAAGGAATAGGATCATGAATCAGAGAGAGACTTTTCAATCGTTCTAACAACCGATTAATCGAGGGTAAATAATCGATTTACGTAAAGATCGATCTAAGAAAGCTCATCCCTAACCCGGAGTCTAAGCTGCAAATGAACACTTCGTTATAGAGATAAACGCCAAGGGACTCTAGTTACTAACACAGACCTTGTGGCCGCTCGTTGACAATTATTACGACCACGCCCCTCAGTAAATGTCACTCTAAACAAAACACTGCGGGTACAAAGTTTAGAGCTCGCCACCGGACATTTCACTCTCTTAGAACTGTCCATTAGGTCTATAGTAAACCTTTACTATTCATTTTCCTGGTTACTTTGAGATAAATCGCCAGGCGCTCATATTCGGTTTATGCCACATAAGTATTTTCCATATTTTCTCTATTCCTCTTTGACCGCTCATCCTTAACTTATGCAGGGTGTAGCT